>APFE031192702.1:428411-489904 GCA_000404065.3 Pinus taeda | reverse complement strand
AGTCTCAACTACCTAACTACTACCAGACCAGACATTTCATTTGCTGTTGGAATCCTCTCCAAGTTTATGCAAAAGCCTTGTGAGGGACATTGGTCTACTGCAAAAAGGGTTCTAAAGTACTTGAAGGGAACTCAAGACTTTGGAATCAAGTACACACAAGTGGATGATTTTAGCTTGATCAGATACTCTGATTCAGACTTCATGGAGACAAAGAAACTCGGGTATCTACTTCAGGATATGATATGAGTCTTGGATTAGGAGTTGTCTCCTAGAGATCACGCAAACAATCAGTTCCAGCAGATTCCACAACAAAATCAGAATACGTGGTAGCAGCTGAAGCAACAAAAGAAATTGTGTGGCTTAGGAAAATTCTTGAAGATTTGCAGGTAAAACAGGTACAATCAACTCCACTCATGATTGACAACACCTCTGCAATAAAGTTGGTCAAGAACCCAAAGTTCCATGATCAAACAAAGCGCAACAATACTAAATATAATCTGATTCGACATCATGTTAAGGCCAAAACAATCCATCTCCGTCATTGTTCCACAAATGAGCAAATTGCAGACATCTTCACCAAAGCGCTTGGAAGAGAAAAGCTTGAACAATTCAGAATGATGCTTGGACTCACCAACATTCCTTCATATTAAGGGGGGGAATGTTGACACCTAATCCTTGTGATTGGGTAAATATCTGTAAATAAATAAATGAGAAATGTGAACAGTCATCGGGAGATGAACTGAATAGTCTCTCCCTCATGTATATAACAGACCTACCTGATTGAATCAATATGAATCAGTTTATGTTTTGTGGAGTCACTGCCTGCCCTGATAGCAAGTTCTGAAATATCATTCCTAGCTTAACATTCAGATTTGATAGAAACACATATGATTATTAAGAAACATAAGGAAAAAAAATAACACACATGAGAGAATACTTATTTGATTTTTGCTTTATACAAGAATCCTGAAAAATGTTCGAACTTTATTCCATGATCCAGCAAGCCAATCCAACTTTTGATATAATAAGACTTTGGTTTGAGAGAAAAGTTTACAGAAATGTCTTTGAATCCACCCTAAATACTTCGAAATAGGAAGTATTTATACAAAAAATATTACAAAATATCTCATAACAGTTTGAGATTTAATTAAGGAAATAAAAATATCTTCAAGCATGAAGATAGAGATAGATGGAAAACTGCATCATTTGTCCCTCTTATTGTGGTAGTGCTGGCTGTTGCAGTTGAATCTGAGCCCTTTAAGCTGGCTGATATTTGTACACTGGAATCATCTTTATCTTTAATCTTTCACTGATACTCTTTAACCTACTACCCTTTCACCTGGTTAGTCTGTCTCTTACTTGTTTCATCTGTCTGCCTTCAGATTTACTGTGGTAACTTATAGTAAATCTGTCATTTTTTCCCACCATTCATCCTTAGGTAATTTTACTTTGAGCATTCTTCTGTAGATCTAGTCTACCTCTGTGTATTTGGAAAAATTAGGTTTGGTGACAAATAAATGTTTCCCCTGATGCTCTAGAAAAAATAGATTCTCTAAAGTATCATACAATACTTTCCCTGTTGGTAAGGCTTTGATACCTAAAGTGCTTGCTTGCTCCTTGGCCAACTTCTTTAATCTTTATATGTAGTCTAATTGGGTCATAAATTTGTCATGGATGACCATAGGACTGGGAAGGCCTTTATCCCTCAAAATTTGAAATTTGGCCATGAATCTGTCAATGCCTACCTGCATGTTATGGCATTTTCCCTCTAAGTTAACCATAAGGTTTCTTTTGGAAAGAACCTTTTTGACTTCCAGGATGGCTTCAGTCCTATCCTCTATACCCAACTCATTTAGCTCATGTATATTCTTGCTGTTCAAGAAGTGGATGAGTTGATTAGCATCCTCAGGCTGGTCTCCTAAATCTTCCTTTAATTTTTGAATTTCTTCACTGGCCACTTTTACTAATTCAATTTTCTCAAATATTACTTGAATTGATGGCCAAATATCATTGACAAAGTTAATGATATTGGTCCAGAGCATCTCCTTGTTCTATCCTAATAGCTTTTGTAGAGTTAAATATTTTTCTAGTACCTTGATCTTCTAACCAATCCTTAGCGATTTCTGTGTTTCTTATCTCTGTTGAATTTAGGCAAGCTTACAACCAGTCTCTAAGCTTTCCACTCTCTCCTTTAACCTTTTGATCTTTGCTGCCTGGATTGACATTTCCTCCATGGCTTTCACTAGCTCTGCTACTTTTTCTGTTGAAGTAGATGTTATTGTAGATTCAGTAATGATAGGCAGTGATGTGGCAGGTGGAGCTGTGGGTGCCAATGATGCTGCCAATGTTGAAGGAACTGTGGTAGAAACAGTGAGAATGACAGTCCTAGAAGTGGTGGCCATGTCACTTTGTTTGGACTGAATCAATGTATCTAGCTCTTTTTATGTTTCTTTTAGTTGGTCATTTAGATTTAGGACCAAGTCCATAAGCTCTTCTTGTCCTTTTTGGGTCTCCAGGACTTCTGTTGTCTATGGATGAAGTAGGCTTGGAATCTTGAGTTGCTTCTTTAAAGCAGCTATGCCATCATTCTTCTTCTTTATCATTCCTTTAGTGGCCTTTACATCTATGGGATCGTATCCCAACTCAATGATTAAGTCCTCTAAGGACTTGATTCTGGTGTCTTTTGCATGGGAAGAGGCCTTCTCCAATTTGAACTAAGCTGATATGTTATTTAGGGAGTTTTTCAATTGGTGGGATACAATGGCTTTCCCTGCCAAGCTGGAGTAGATCATCTCCCCTGTCTGCTTGTGCAGCTCAATCTAGTCATTAGGATGTATGCCCTCTGCCAGCTTTCAAATCTATTTTTTTGAAGTCTATTGTTGTTCTTGATTGCTGAGTAGTAGGCTTCATAAATGCCATCTGCATTTTGCCTTCTTTCACATCATAGGCTGACATAAGCCTAGTCTGGTTGGTAGGTGCCATCTTTAGGTATTGTGAAGAAGTTTGGGCTTTTAGCCTCTCATTCCTAGACTTTATGTCCTTGTACCTTTCTCTGATGTCTTGGTCCCTGTCAGCTGGCACCATCAATGAGGACACTTCAACACTCTGCTGCCTTTCCAACATATGAGTGTGAGATGTGGAAGTTTCTAGTGTGCCCCCAAAGGGAGTGGCATGCCTCCTTCCTTCTCTTTCTATGCCAATGGCCCTAACTGTTTCTTCTGTTAATTCCTGTTTAGAGACAGGATTTAACCTTTGCCTTTTGACCAGGATGGTCTCTACATATTTCTGTGTAGTTGCTTTTCCTGATGTAGTGGCCTCTTCCTAATTTCTTTTGAGGCTTCTTTCCTCATTTAGAGGAGTGGGAAAGGTAGGGGGAGTACTCATGATGGGCTCTAGTATACGTGTTTGATTTAATTGCTCTGATAGGCCTGGCTATTATGACTCTTCTTGTACCTCAAATTATTATTCTATATGTGATTCACTTTGTGCCTGAGATTCTCCTTGGGCCTATGATTCTTCTTAGACTTGGGATTCTCCTTGGTCTTGAGGTTCTTCTTGCACCTGCAGGAAATAATCCTCATCAAGTTGTTTCTCTAGATTAGTTAGAGATTTTTCAACAAAAACTTCAGTGCTATCCCTATCCACTAAAGTATTCTCCACCCATTCCAATTGATTTGCATATTTTTCTAATTCAGGGATTCGGTGGTGAATGTTGGGAACCATCTTGTTTTTCTGCCTTCTGTTGTAGATGAATTCTAAGGGATCATATCTCCACATGAAGCTCTGTTTTAGTTTAAGTCTCTGAAGGATTTTCTCTGCTTCTTTTCCAGCTTCTTGGCTACTATGCTGAAAGGGACCCAGTTGATCTTTGATTCTTAGCTGGGCCTTCTTTTTGGCTTTAAGAAAATGCACCTCATCGGAATTGATTATCTGCCTATAGTACTTTAGAGAAAATATCCTCATTGGGAGGTATCTGGGCAATTTGTATGGGGCCAACTCACAACCATAGATCCTAATTTCAGTTTGATTTTGGTACAAGTACCAATCTCCCACTTTATGTTATTATGAAAGTTGCAGGACCCTCTTGATATCTAAATTGATTCTTGTAGGAGGACTTCCCAACAACATTGTTACTATCAGATGTACAAAAAGATCTATGAAGTCTATGTATGGATATGGTGAGTCATACTTATGGATCGAAGGAGTCCAAAAAATCATTGACCTAGGGTGACCTTTAGTATCAAGATTTTGGAGAGTAAAGGGGAACTTGTCAGCTTGGTAATATAGAAAAGGGTGGTACAAACCTGAGGAATACTTGAATACTCTTTCATTACTCATTATAAGAAATTGGCCATACATCCTAATAGATATTTACTTGGCATAATCATACATGATAGTAGGGGGCTGTCTTGGAGTGAAAATGGACATGAAGGCTAAGATGATTTCATCTATGTATTAACTGGTAGTATAGCCTACAATACTAGATATCATTGCTACAATGTCCTGCCAAATTTAGAAAATATGGTATATATATGGGGGAGGGTATTTTGGAATATGCTTCAATTCTACAATAAAAGTTTGGAACATTTCAACAAGCTTTACAGTGGTCAGTTTGGGGAATTGGTCCAATAAGTCCCCAATTGAAATAGGGGTTAGATTTTGCCTTAGCTGAAGTTGCAGCATTTCATTGATTGACTCGATAGTGATGGTGAAAAGTATGGTTTGGCCAGGGGACATCACTGCTCTTTGACCGGGGATGTAGTTTGCATGGAAATAATGGGCAATTTCTAGAAAGATGTGTACCTCAAGGAATTGATACTTGGGCAAATTAGACTCCCAAAGACCAATTTTATCAACGTGGTTTAGGTATTGGTCTCCGTATCGGTAGTATAATTTTAGTGGGGATTCATGGATAGAGGTTTCCTTGATTTGGAAATCTTTATCAACAAGGGGAAGGTGGTCCAAGTCTAGGTGAGGGGTGGAAATTAGTCTGACATCCATGGTAATTGGGTCTGCCATTCTCAATTCTTGTGGATTTGAGAATGGGGGCAGTGAATTGTCAGTCTTTAAGGTAATGGTAGTTTGATTCTAGGTGGGTTTTAAGTTACTAAAGTTTTCCTTTAAATTTTAGTTAAGAAAACTTAGTGACTGGTTCGAAAATTGACAGGGTTTTCAATGGATTCTAGCTTAAATATCTGGAATTGAAGAAACTGGGTCTGAACCAGTTAACTAGTGACTATGAACGGTTGAAAAAGCTTTAAGTAGGCTGGAAGGCAATCTGCGAGCTTTCTAGCGTCTTCAGTGGTACAATTGTATGTGGGTTGACAGCTTGAATGTTCACATATGCGTGCATGGAAGTTTTTAGTTGAAAAAAATGATAAAAATAATGATTTGGGGCTTTCTTGGATTTATGCGTGAAAAGTCAATTTGGCGGGTACAATGATTGTTTTTTGCGTAGCGGGGTGAATAGTGGCAATTTTGGTGTTTTAGTGGGCTAGCAATAAGCGGTTTGTTTCACATAGCTTTTAGTCGCTTGGCAGTATTGGGGGGAGGTTGTCTGATTCCACTCATCCAACGCCACATCGCCTGGGGGGCTCAACAAAAAACAACCCATTTCGGGCGGGTATCATTCGGATTTCGGGCCCTTCCGAAATCAACTTGGGCTGTCAAATGGGGAGGGGAGAGATCATGTGGTCTTCGGGTGATGGAGTTGCATGGAAGGTAATGGGCAGGCCGGCGGGTGTTTAAGCATGGTGGTTTGTCTAAATGAGATATTAAGGCAAGGATTAAGGTGTTAGGCGGGATTTAATTGGATTTTGACTAACTTAATCAAGGATCGATTAGTTAGTAGGTCCGGGGTAGAAAACCTTAGTTTATATAGTTAAACTGGGGTGGGATTAATTAATTATTGTGGGAGTTAATATATATACAGGAAAGGGTTTTCATTAGGGATTTAATAAATGCGTTAATAATTTAGTCAAATGAACAGAAGGGGCGCCATACCCTATGTATACAATTTTCATGTTTTTAATGCTTTCCGATAATCACATAAAACTTAGGATATAGTGTTTTTTTGTGGGTTTTTGATGTGAAAAGGGATTATGTGGGGGGAATGAATATTTTTCCTAGGTAAAAGTGATTTAACGTTAGGAAAAAATACAAGTAGAAAAGGTGAATGATCTGAGGGGGGGAATAAATGCTTATGAGGGTATTTAGTACTTATAGCCTATAAGTCATTGAGTTGAGGGTCCGGTCTCTCCAAAAGTTAGAGCATGCTTTGAGCCTCTTTGACTTAGGGTTTTTGAGTACTTTGATCTTTATTTTGGGAAATTAGTTAATTAAAAGGTGAAATGAATGAGGGAAATTAATTAATTGACTTTGATTTCCATCTACATGCTTGAGTGCCCACTCACATTTGGAACATTATGATGAAAAATATGATACACATACTTTTATCTAATCAATCATCAAAATTCTACAACCTTTCTTCTACTTACCCATCTACTCATGCTACCATTTTTACTTCTCTTTATTAGGGTGAATTTGAGCTAGCAAACCCTTATCAAACATTTTTTCTTTTCTTTACAATAGTACACTAACTAAATCTAACCTTATTACATCTAAGGGCTCATATTAAACAATTGAGCTCCTTTTATTTACTCTACCTATCTACTTATCTGCCAAGATTAAACAGTTTGGTCAGATTTTATTCTATATCCGTAGACATGAAATTTAAATATGGAATATCCAAGTTTAAACATTTTGACTATCATGGATTGTGGCAAAGATTACAAACTGCAGACAATCATTTATTTTGCATAAAATGTAAATAGTAGTGGCATTTTGACTTGCACACTTTCATGGTCTTTTATTTTCTTGGGGTTGATATGTTTCACCTTTTTTGACCTTTTTATTCTTTTGTCCTTGGATTTTTCTTTTAGGACATACCCTCTTTACATTTTTTTAATTTTTTTTTGAATATGGAAAACATTTGCAAAAAAGCAAAGGTAAGTACATATTACTGGTTTAATCTCAGCCATTCAAACGTCATGACTCCTATCAGTATAGGAACCTAACAGTGGACTAATGGGGGAAGGAGATATATTCATCTAAAGAAGGAAATGGTGGGAGCATCTACAGGGAACCTCTAAAACTACTTGAGCTCGAGAATTCACATGTCGACACCCCTTCTTGGAGCAGGACACATCCCCTAAGCTGTGGTAAAATGGTACCTCTTCACCTCTTCTCAGTGTTTTCAAATCTTAAGGAATTTTCTATGCATTTAGTTTGGTTCAAATTTCAAAATTATTTTACTTGTCAAAATATTAATTGTTATTGTTATGATGGCTTCAATTTCATGTGGGTTAAAATATTTATTGTCATGTATCGTTCTATTGTTTTCATCAATGCATTTGTTAATGTGGATTACAGACACTATTTGTTGAGTCGTATTTTGGATGTTCTAGATCTGCATCCCTCTTTATAGGTCTGTCTCTTATTGAGCCATGTTTGTGAATTTTGTGTCTATTTGGTGGTGAATTCATTTCTAAAGGGAAAGATCCATCTGATGTTACCTTTGTTGATCCTTTTGAGTAATTATTGATAGCTAGCCTTGTGTGCGTATTTTCTGTGGCTAGGAATCATCTTCTTCTATCATGGTATTATTCACTCATAATTTAGAGTTATAAGTATAATTTTGGGCTTAGAATCATGAATTGAATCTATACCATGATTGTTAACTACATCTCCCCTTAGCTTGTTAACAAATCCAATGAGCATAAATATAAGTGCCTAGTGTTGTTGGTGCAAAGTGGAGCACCAAAGAATGTGTAACCGAAGGGGCCGAGGGGGTTGGGACATCTAAGGCCTCAATAAATCCCAACAAAAAGCCCAAGGGACTGCTTAGAGCTATTAGCGAGTGGTTCCCCCCAATACCCAAAATGAAATCAATAATTTAGAGGCTCAGATTGTCAATGAAATACTAATTTTCTCAGATTTTGATATCCTGGAAGACGTAGCGACATGGATCTCTAAACTACGGAACACTGAGGGATGAAGGAAGCATTACATTGGATCCTTAAAACTTTATTCGAATATTAAGACTCTACTGGGAAGAATATTGATGTGTAAACAAGTTGAGAGAGACAACATCTTTGAACCATCCATTAAAATATGTTATTTATTTTATATATTTTATGAACATCCTAATATTATATATATATAATATATATATATATATATATATAATTATATAATATATATAATTATTAATTAAATATTAATAAAAAATAAATTAACCTTTTAATAATATATTATATATATTATTTAATTATATATATAAATTGAAATAATATATTAGGATGTTAAGAGAAAATTAGGATTAAAAAAATAAATATCATACTTTGATGGTAAATAAATAAATGAATTATTTTTAAAAATTAAACATTAATTTGTTTTATTTTATTGTACCTAATTTAACTTAGTTCCATATTAAATAAATAATTTTAATAAACAAATAAATTAACTTTTATACTAACCATAAAAAACATGATATTTTAACTTTCTTATCAACGTAAATATCTATATATAATATATATATATAATATATATATATATATATATATATATATATATATATATATATTATATATATATATATTATATATATATAATTATATTATATATATATATAATATATATATATAAATAATTTAAAGATAATAAATGAATTATTTAAAAACTACCATTAATTTTTTTATTTATTTTTACCTAATTTAACTTGGTTTCATAAATAAAATAATAAATAATAATATAATAATATTAAATTAATAAATGAGTATTTGACCAGGGTCCTAAAGTAAAAAATTAGCCGTTAATTTTTTTGTAGCCGTTGGAGTCTTTGCTTAGACTATTTAACATGTTAGACTGGATCTGCTTCTTCAACTTGTCCTGATGATGAACCACACTAGTTGTTTCGAAACGCATTGACAAAGGTCTTTCTATATGTGATTTACGCCTAAATTCTTTTTATAACTATGATGGATCACAGAAGCCTGAATTCTACAACAGATTAGAGGATGTGAAAGATATTAACGTAACTTCAAATTTTACCTAGGTAGGACTGAAGAATAGATAGCTACAATTGAATTCATTTCTAATGAAATCCTAATTCTCTTGCCCCTCCAAGTTCAAGTGCTAGTGATGCAAATCTGGTCATGTCTTTAAATACTTGAGTTTACCTGTTTAGTTCTAGTTTAGATTTTTACAGTAAACATATAAATAGTTTAGTTATGCTTGTAATGCTAATACTCCTTGAATTTTGGATCAATTATTCCATAAGTAGTGCTCAAATATCTAGTTTCATCATATTGAGGCCACCTACTTAGGTCAAACATGTTGATGATGCATGAGGGATGTAATTATTTCTCTTGATTCTCTAAGGGAATACAATTTAACAAAAACATGGAATAAGATTCTTAACCACTTTACCATGGAGATTCCTAAAATTTAAATATAATTTGTTGTAATACCATATTCCAATACCATGGTTTATCAATACCAGAAGTCCAAAAAACCATAACTCATTTCAATTGACATTTGTTCATATGATAAATTTTTTTTAATTATTCAATTCAATTAAAAGGGAAAAATGACATAATTTCTTTAGTGATAAATTTCAAGTGTATACTCTTATGAATACTTCATAATATTTTTTGAAGGTTAAATTCCTATCATCCACTTAATAATTATAAATAATTAAATTAAAATTGTGGAAACTCTATTCCAAAATAAATGTAATTCAAAATGATTATAAAAAGTTTATATTTGTATCATAGTAGACACTTCATTTTATAATAAATGTTATAATATGAGTAAGAATTAATATATATTGTTATCTCATTAAAAAAATTAATTACTTCTCCTTTATGATAATAATCAAATTTATTATAATACTAATTATTATATGGAGTGAAATAACATATGAAAGGATATGCTTATTTTTAGTAATAAAAATGAAATTCAATCCAGAGGTATAACATTATTAACTACAATATAATCTATAGGGTATAAACTATCTTGGGTATAACCTATCTTGCATAATTAGTACAGAAGTGGCCAGTAAACATTCATGGGCATAAATCCATAACAAGTGTATAAATGGCTAGCAAACATTAATGGGCATAAATCCAAAACAAGTGTATTTGGTTGCAGTGTAGTCATTGTCCATTATATATATATATATATATATATATATATATATATATAAACAAAATGAAATATAGGGACAATAAAAAAAATTAACAAGATTTTTTTGCGGAAATCACATCAAGATTCATTTGTCGATGCGTTTCGAACTAGCAAGTGTGGTTCATCATCAGGACAAGATGAAGAACCAGGGCATGGCTATAAGTTAAATAGAGAGAGCAGAGCAATCTACGACTAGAAAAAACAACTACTATTGACCAAGGACATGGACTAGGCAACAACTATAATTAACTTGACCAAGAGAAAGGGAGAAGAGAAATTAATTGTCTAATTAAATAATTAATTAATTAGTTAGTTGTTAGAACTATTAATTTCTATAAACCTAATCACTTAATATAACCTATATTATTTAAACCTCTATAAACTAAATGATTAATAATTAGATAACTAATTTAGTTATATAAATGACTAATAAATCAGTTATCTATATAGCTATATAGTAACTAAATATGGAGAATAAATGAAATGAAATTGTATACTGTTTTTATTTTATTAGAAATTCAATTATGAATATATATATAATAATAATTCTAATAATGTGATGAAGAAGATTAAAACTAACTAATCTTTAATAATTAATCAAATAATTTATTTGATATGTTTATAATTATTTAGTCAATTTAGTTATAATATTATTTATTTATATAACAAGTTCAATAAAGTCAAGTAAGGGGATTAAACTGAATGTTTAATAATCAATCAAATATTGTTTTATATTTTATGTTATTTTATTTATGTTAGGTATAAAATAATATTTATTTGAATAACAAGTCCAAAAGGGAAAACAAATTTAATTTTTTTATAAAATAATAATAATATATATATATATATATATATATATATACAAAGTGGAAACACCACCATTAAGAGGAGGAAAAAACTCAAGAAAAAACATAAAAACAGGAGAGAAGCAAGGGGCGAGTGAGGAGAAAAGGGCAGGGATCCAATAGCTACTGATCTTTCATACGTCATCCTTGTTGAGATTTCTCAACCTCCTTCCAATTTATATGGCCTCCCTAAACTTCCGGCGATGAAAATATGAAATTTGGGCAATTACCCAGGCTTCCAAAATACAAATATGGTGCTTAGTCTTTTCCGCATGTTCTATCAGGGCTAAAGACTTGGTCCTTCCATGTTTGATGTCGGCTGAGTGATCATGAATCCTTTGATTAATAGGCCACCCATTTTACCCAACAGAAGGGGTCACACATGAACATGGAATAACATAGACACCTTTCATGTCCTTGAGGTCAATAGGGTATTTTACCGATCTAAGGGAGCTTTCCTTAAGGCTAGGAGAGGTCCCAAGATTAAAAAAGACCCTAAAGATTAAATCTCTGGTGTTAATCTCCCTTTCATTCAAGGGACCTCTGACAAGATTGTTAAGATCCTCAGAAAGCATAATGTTCCCTCAACCTTTACACCCCTTAACGCCATTCGTAGCTCCCTTAGATTAGTAAAAGACCCTGTTGACCCCAAGGACATGAAAGGTGTCTATGTTATTCCATGTTCATGTGGGACCCCCTATGTTGGGGAAATTGGGTGCTCTATTAATCAGAGGATTCATGAGCACTCAGCCGACATCAAACATGGAAGGACCCAGTCTTCAGCCCTGACAGAACACGCAGAGAAGTGTAAGCACCATAATTGTATTGAGGAAGCTCGGGTAATTACCAAAATTGTGCATTTTCATCACCGGAAGTTTAGGGAGGCCATAGAATTTGAAAAGAGGCTGAGGAAATTATAAAAATATAAAATAATTATTTGATTGATTATTGAATATTAGCTTTAATCCCCTTACTTCACTTTATTGGACTTGTCATATAAAAAATTATATAAATAACTGACTAAATTATATAAAATATAAAAAACTGTTTTTTGATTATTAACCATTAGTTAGTTTTAAATCCCATTCATCCCCTTATATTATATATATTATATAATATTTATATATATATATATTTTCTAATAAATTAAAATATTTAATAATTTCATTTCATTTTTATTCTCCATATTTAGTTACTTATATAGTATTATAGATAAACTTATTTTATTAGTCATTTATATAACTAACATAGTTATCTAATTATTAATCATTTAGTTTATATAGGTTTCAATAATATAGATCATATTAAGTGATTAGGTTTATAGAAATTAATAGTTCTAACAAATAACTAATTATTTAATTAGATAATTAATTTTTCTTCTCTGTTTCTCTTGGTCAAGTCAATTGTAGTTGTTCTCTAGTCCATGTCCTTGGTCAATAGTAGCTGTTTTTTCTAGCCATTGATTGCTCTGCTCTTTCTATTTAACTTATAGCCATGATATGGTTCTTCATCTTGTCTTGACAATGAACTACACTTACTAGTCCAAAATGTGTAGACAAATGAATTTTGATGTGCTTTTCACCAAAAACTCCTAAAAAACTTGATATGGATCAAACCTAAATTCAATAATAATAAAATTTGTTTAGCTATATTGTTCCCAATACTCCACAAACCAATATTTAATATTCTTGTACATAAAGTCGGATTAATATATCATATTATCCTCAAGCTAATAACAAAACGCATAAATCTAAACTATCCATTTTCTTTTATTTGTTTTTTTAAAAGATAAATTTTGAAAAAACTATTCTCAAGAATAAACTACTTAATGAAATTGTAAATTTTTAATTTGAAAAGTAAAAAAAAAAATAAAAAATTTATAAATCCTTCATTAAATTATATGAACTTGTATCACTTATAATAATAATGCCAAACTAGATATTCCATGCATACTACCAAGACATCTCAACCTAAACACCAAAGCTCTGAAAAATGTGATGCAATTAGTATTTTACATTATTTACATTATATTATCCATATATTTAAGATAATAGAACTTAGAAAACTCCATTTGAAATGGATCCCAAATTGGGGTTAGTGTGCGTTGCTCTGATAGTTTGGGTATTCTTTCAAGGTAAAATGGTCTGTTATTTTTTTTTATTGTACCTACTTTCCATGCAATAAGAAGTTTTTGTTGAAATGGCCATCATGAAAACTTAGATGGAAATATTGTAAGAAACAAATAATATAATGTAAAATTTGAAAGGGAAAAATGAAAAAAGAAAAATAATTATTATGAAAAAAACTTACAACGATACTTAACAAATATATAGAATTCCAGCATAAACATTTAGCCCTCAAATCATGTACATATTGCATTCCATATTTGGTCATCTGCAGACTTCCTTAGAGGGCAAGAGCTAACCAGCCTGCCATAGGGCATTAGATGACTGGTTAGCTGCATGCCCTTTAACTTTATAACACATCCGCGAGCATAACAAGATAAATGAAAAATAATAAGGTGTGTTATAAAGTTAAAAGGCATGCAGCTAACCAGTCATTTAATGCCCTATGGCAGGCTGGTTAGCTCTTGCCTCAGAGTTGACAAAGTTTATGAATGACTTTATCAATGAGACTGACGTTGATAGTGTTATGCCTAAAATAATATTTAAAAAATTCTTTCTAACCAAGTGTATACAAATAAATTTTTTAAATTGTAATAGAAGATATGTTATTTATTTCTCTATTTCACACTAAGTTTTACATAATTCAAGCTTCTAAACTAATAGTATTTAAATTGCAAATTGATTGGTACAAACTTATCTAGGTAAAGATTTATACGCATAAAAATTTATTAAAATTAACCGAAATCATAAATTGAAGTAAATTATAATTTTATTTAAAATATTATTTATTAATGAAAAAATTAATATATAAATTAAACAAGGTATATATTAAAAAAATCATGTAACAAGAATTTTGATCATGGAGATTCAACCTCTTTAATATGAAGATTTTTAATATGTAAATTTACTTTGTTACAATATGATGGGAAAATATCATGATGTATCAATACTACAAGCAGGAAAAAACATAACCTATTTGATATGACACTTGACACTTGTTCAACTGAGATTTTTTTAGTTAATGAATTTAATTAAAAAGGAAAAAATGCATAAGTATTTTGGAAATAATCTAAGCCTTTAATTCTTGTATGCTACTAAGATATTCTAGAATATTCTATGGAAGTTAAATTCCTACCATCTATTTAATAATTACTATTAATTAAATCAAATTTTATGGAAGCCCTATTCTGAAATAAACATTAGCATTTACAAATGGTATTATATAATGGGTATATATGGTATTTTATAATCGATGTTAAGATTTAATTGCAATTTTTTATGTTAAAAATTAAATTATTAAAAATGTACAGGTAATGTATTAAATTTGTTTAAAAAAAGTTGTGGAACCATAAAATTTAAATGGAAGGTAAAACCAGATAGACATCAAAATATACTCAATACATGATACATTCGACATTGCTAAATATATATGTAAACTCATTAAATTATAATTATAATTTAATTATAGCTTTATCACCACTTTATCATGGAGATTCATAATTTATAAATAAGGTTTGTTACAATATCACAACTTATCAATACCTCATGCCCAGAAAAATCATCACTCACTTCATATGGCACTTGTTAATATAATATTCTCTTTAATTAATCAATTTAATTAAAAGGCAAAAAATGGCATCACTACATTGGAGATTAATCTCAACCTTTGATTTGTGTATATTATTATGAATATTCTAAAATATTCAATGGAGGTTAAATCTCTACCATCACCTAATAATTATTGATAATTAAATTAAGATTATGGAAGCCATATTCCAAAATAGACACACTTATCTATGTAATTATATGTTGGTGAATATTATTTGATGAATTTATTTATAATTGTGATTATTAGTTCATATATATATATAATGTTTACTAAGTGGAATAAGATTTTATAGTGATAGGTGATTATTTTCAATTTTATTGAATATGTTTTAAAAGGTATGTCTTATTAATGTAGGATTTTACAAGGGAAAAAAATCATCAACAGTGATTTTGGAGAGGTCTCAAACAAGTGTGTTGCATCAAAATATCTCTTCCATACAATTTTAGTTTGAGGTTGACACTTATTCGGCTACTAGTTTTAACATATCATGTGTTCCCAATCCTTAATGGTATCCAATCAAAACAAATAATCAGGGGTTTTTATGACCTAAATAACACCTTTGATTTATTGAGGGTGAATGCTAGAGCATTGTTCAGTGCATTGATAAACTCATACTTTTACCATTAAGCCATCATTGATTTTCCATCATTGTTTTTATTGCAACCCTCTCCACATATTATGTGTTTCACCACTATTTTTTTTATCTTTTTAGTTGTCATTTTCATTCATCAACCATGAATTGTATCAAGCCTATACAATGTGAAGTAGTTTTCTAGGCATTCAAGTCTTCTTCAATTAAGTGACCTATGGTGTTTATGCCTAGTGACGAATAAGGTGTATAAGGTGTTGATTTGAATACCTAATTAACATTTCCTTCATATGTGACAGAAATGGAAAAAATGAAAATTTGTCTTTGGGATTCATCCCATCATCTAACTACTCATTTTCTTCATAGGTTCTCATCACCTAATTATGCACAAATTGGCCTTGCTTGATAGAATTCTAACTTTTTGCATTGATGTACTATAACTAACCATTTGTAATCGGAATATTTATTCTTATTCTCCCCATTGGCATAGATTATTGACTGAGCTACTATCCATCATTGATCATTAGGCCTAATGTGTATAAATTTTGAGTAATATGACACTTATTCACAGAGATTATCTTGATTATACACTATTAGCAGAAAGCATGCATACATTGATCATCAATTTGCAGAATTAAAGAAACAATCACATGTGCACATTGAAACATCAATCACACATATCAACACAGTATGTAATGGGGAAAGCATACAACTGAAAATCCCCGACTATTTTTATATTATGATGATAGAGAACATGTAACAATACATAGTACAATACTCCTCACAAGTACTCAGTACTATCTCCACCTGTTACACACAAACTAGCTCAAATCTGAATCAAGTCACATGTTCAAATCTCCTCCGCTATTTTCCTACCTCCACTGCGCAATACCTGTTGAGAATAGATCTAATCCAAGTTCGAATTCCCTTGGATTTTACTGCACAATCCTCATTAGAAATCTCAATCAATGATTGTGCAAATCTCATGCACAACTATAGTCACAACTGATAGTAGTCTCACCCTTTCACCCACCTCTAATACTTGTCTCCACTGAACTATCCATGCATTGAGTTAACTGATGTATTCTTTAGTTGATTTATGAGTTAATAATTAGTGAATTAATTAATCATTAATTCACACAACTCATCGCTAGTGTATTTGTCAATTAGACTAAATACAACTAGTTCAACTAAGTCAAACTGAACACAACTCCATCAACTCCTCAATCAACTCCACCAAACTCAATCACTTGATTTCTAACTAAAGTCCATCATGCAATAGCTCAACTAATCCATAGGAAAAGTGCATTTCCTTCTGGCAGTTGCATGTGCCACATCCGTAGCTCGAACTGAAGTGCTGCAAGAGGATAAGATAATGTTTATAGTCCAAATATTATTAAGAGCTAATAATATTCGACTGTTCTATTTTTTAGACTAGCAGTTTAAAAATAGACTCCGCTCATATGTCTAAAAATAGAGGTCCATATATTTTTACCAACATGACCAATCATCCATAAATAGCATCCTGCAACTCATAGACCATGATCCATATGTCTAAAAATAGACATAGTCTAAAAATAGACTTTGCGCCAAAAATAGCCTGCGGGCCCACTTAGTGAAGGCGACTTCTTTTCACTAAGTTCCATCATCTTGTTGCATTTTCAACAGTGACTACAATCTTATTAGGAAGCCCCCCTCCTAGAATTAGTGCAGACATTAACAAGGTTCTCCAGTTGTCCAAACAATACAAAGTAGGGGATAGGTACTTGTACCAAAACCATACTGAAATTAGAATTTATGGGTGTGAGCTTCCTCCTTACAAGTTACCTAGATATCTCCCCATGCAATTATTTGCTCTGGAGTACTATAGGAAAATGATCAATTCTTATGAGATTCACTTTGTCAAAAACCAAGAAGAAGGCCCAGCTAAGAATAAAGGATCATCTAGGCCCATTTATTTGCAACAACAGAGAAGCAGGAAAGGAGGCAAATGAAATCCTTCAAAGGTTAAGTTAAAACAAAATTTCATATGGGCATATGACCCCCACGAATTCATTTGTAATAGAGGCAGAAACATAAGCTATCTCCTTATATCCACCATAGGATCATAGAAATTGAACAATATGCCAATCCATCAGAATGGTTGGAAGGCACTCTGATAGATCAAGATAGCACATGAGTTGAAGTTGACAATGTAATGGTGGACTTAGAAAGAAGGTTTGATGAAGATTCGTTTGTACAGGTGTTTGGAGAAACTTCATCATGAAAGCAGTTACAAGAACACAACACACAGCCTTCAGAGCAACAAGGAACCTCAGAATAAGCAGAGGATTCAGAACAACAAGAAGAGTCAAAGTAGCGTGAAATCTCATAGGAGCTTGCTCAACCTGAACAAATCATGAGCAAACCTCATGTTTTGCATACTCCTCTAAATGAGGAGAAAAATTTAAAGAGAAGCCAAGATGAAGTCGCTTCTTCTACTGTGCCTATTGATCAAAATTTTGTTAAAAAACAAAGGTTAAACCCATATGCAGAGGAGGAGTATAGTGAGGAAACAGTAGGCAACTCAACCCAGCCGAAAGGAGTGACAGCATGCCAACCATTCCAACAGGAGGCACACCATTTGTCTCACATATACAAGCATTTGAAAGGCAACGGAGCACAGAAGTATCTTCTTTTAGAGCTCCCTCTGAATAGAGTCTGGACATTAAAGGAAAATACAAAGAAATTAAAGCAATGAATGAGAAACTGAAAGCTCAAACCTATGCTCACTACCTCAAAATGGCTCCAACTAACAAGACCAACCCTATGTCAGCTTTTGACATAAAGGAAGGAAAAATGCAGATGACCTTCCTCAAGCCAATTGTGCAACAACCAAGATCCATGGCTAATTACTTAAAGACTGATTTTGAAGTTTTGGCAAGGGATATCCATCCATCCTATTGACCAAATAGAACTGCACAAGCAGACTAGTGAAATGGTCTATTCTACATTGACTAATAAGGCCATCACAGCACATCAATTGCAAAACTTGTTGCACAATACCACTGCACAGCTGCAACAGGAAAATGCCTCTTCTCAAGCTAAAGACACCAGGATAGAAACTCTAGAAGACTTGGTGATAGAATTGGGACATGATGCCAAATATGTCAAAGCAGCTGAACAATTGATTAAAAAGAAGAATGATGATATACTTCACTGAAGAAGCAACTTAAGATCCCTCCTCTCCACCATCCTCAAACTGCAGAAGTCATGGAGAAATAAAAGGAGGAAGAACTTACGGACCTAGTCCTTAAGTTAAATGATCAGTTAAAAGAAACTGAAAATGAATTGGAAAAAGCAATACAGTCTAAGCAGAGTGAGCTAGTCACCGCTCCTCAAACTATTATACCAACAGTTTCTATAGTAGTACCCTCCACTCTGGCAGCTTCTTTGGCACCAACACTTCCACCAGTGACAGCATTGCTAGTTGCAGACACTATTCCAACTATAGGTACATCAATCAGTGCAGGGACCTCAGCAGAAAAAACAGATGAGATGATTAAAGCCATGGAAGAAATGAGTATCTAGGCCACAAAATTGAAAAATCTTAAAGAACAAATATCAAGTATGGAAACAAACTATGAACTTGCACAAATTCAGAACAAAGAAGAAGAAAGAAAAAACAAAAGGATGGAGGAGAGAATCAAAGTCCTGGAGAAGGACTTGACATTAGAAAAACCACTGGGAGACATGAGAAATATATTGTGGGCCAATATCATTGATTTCATCAATGATATTTGGCCTTCTATCCAGGTAATTTTTGAACAAACTGAATTAATAAAAATAGTTGTAGAAGCTATATAGAAGACTAAAGAAGAACTAGGAGATAAGCTTGAAGAAGCAAATCAGTGAATTGATGTTTTGAATAGTAGGAACAGGTACCAACAAGATGAGTTGGAGATTGAAGACAAAACAGCTACTATCATTGAAATAAAGAAAGTTCTTACTAAAAGGAACTTGATGCTTAACTTAGAGAAAAGGTGTCAGAGTATTCAGGCAGATATAGATAGCTTCATGTTGAAATATGGAATTTTAAGAGATAAAAGCCTTCCTATCCTGATGGTTATACATGAAGAGTTAATGACACAGGATTACTATATCGAGAAATTAGATAAATAGGCTAAGATTCAAGCAAGTTCTTCAGCAGTAAAAGCATTATCTACAGGAAAGGTACTTTATGATGGTCTAGAGAATCTATTCTACATAGAGCATGAAATAAAACATATATTCACCAGCAAACCCAATTTTTCCAAGTACACAGAAGCTGATGAAGTTTACAGGAATATGATCAGGGTGAAATTTCCAGATAACAAATGGTGGACTAGTTTGACTCACTTACTGGAGTAAAAAATGTTTACTATGGTAAAGCTTGGTAATACAGGATGAAAGGATGAAACAATACAGGTAAAGAGTATCAGTAGGTGAAGATAAGAGTGAGATCCAGCACATAACTACCAAGGCAACTGCAAGAGGCAAATTTGAGTTCCAGTATCCAGCACATTCATAAATAAAGGGATAGCAAACAGCCTGTTTTCCATCTGTCTCTATCTTCGTGTGGAAGATAACTTTTGTTTCCTAGAAAAAATCTCATATAGTTATGAGATATTTTGTAATAGTTTTTGTATAAATACTTCACAAAATGAAGTAATTAGGTAGATTAAAAAGCATTTCTGCAGACTTTTGTTTTGAGCTAAAGGAGCTACTATAATCAAGGTTGGACTGGTTTACTGGATTAAATAAAGTTGAGGACATCTCACTTGATTCATGTGCACTGTGGGAAACAAATAAGTATCATTTCTCTGAGTTTGAATATTGTTTTCCTTTATGTTATGAAATATCATATGTGTTTTCTTATAATTCTTAAAATCAAACGAGGAATAATATCATCAGAATTAGCTTAAGTGCTCTCTGTTTAATTGTTTTCTTATTTAATGTTTTCTACTAAATTGCTTGAGTCCAGGAATTCTTAATTGCTCCCTCACTTCTATAATTCATTCCTTCTATTGGCCTCTAGTACATGATTCTTAATTGCTCTTGCTATTTGCCAAACTTCTTTTCATTTTTATCCCTACAAAGGATTCTTCATTAACCTTGGCCCTGGTTAAAATTTCCATTCATTAAGACTTTCATATTTGTCCTTGTTGTGCTAGCTTGCCTTCTGAACTCTTACCCTAGTGATTAATCAAATCCTGTTAGACTTTTCAAACTTGACTCCATATCCCAATGGCCTGAATACCTACTCTGCCCATTTGTTTCCTTAATTCCACCAAACAAATCAAAACAAATCCCTTAAGCATTAATAGCTAGCCTAATATCATATCAAAACAACACTAAATCATAAAGTGAGAGCCCTCTCTGAGTGTAGATTTGCTAGGATCTATACTTAAAATATTGGTTTGTAGTTATCTTGGATCCTTTCCTTCTTTCAAATAACTTCTAAGGAAAATCTGAGTGATAACATAGTGGCGACCATACTGGGGAAGAACAAATCCTCAGTTAAAGTAAACCTTTTAGAAACCTAAAAGTTTAATTTAAAGCATCTTAAAGGATTGTTAGAAGTTATTGTGGACATTCATAAAAGGAAAGCATTTAAAAGACTTGAAATCTGGCTTCAGGGGGAACTCATTACACCAGGGCTAACCCTGATCCAAATCCTCCCCCTTTGTTTGAAAATCCCAACTTTATTCCAAGAATCATTAGAAGACAAGAGAGTTCAGTCAGCCCTAGACCTTTATTCAGATCACATTCATGCCCTATTAAGTGGTTGTTCTTAGAAGATCTTCCTTTTGATGAATATTTTAAGACTTCTTTGTGTAGAACCACATCTGATAGTGAACTATTGGACTTAGTCCAAGATCCAGAACTCATCAGAGAACTTGAAATCCAGCGATCCAATTTGTTAATTGATCGACATCTACAAAACTCCCCTCAGACATCCCTTACCACCGATAGAACCCCTGAAATTTCTGAAACAGCTTCACTTTCTATTGGTTCATCATTATTCCCTCACTTTTCTGATGTCCAGTCCACCCCTCCATTCATTCCTTCACTTCCTCTTCAGTCAATCACCACTAAACATCCCACCACTACCTCTAGTTCTTCCTCCTCAACCCAAACACCCCCTGTTACCCCAACTCCAGTTCACACTCCTACCCAACCTAGAATCATGGCCAATAGATATGCTCCCTTTGTGATGCTTGCTCCTCGAGGTGTTATGCCACAGGACTATCAAAGTAAAATTGTTACTTTTGATGGCACTAGAGCATACACAGCACAACAGCATACTAGGAAGATGACAGACTACTTTGAACTTCATGAGATTGACGTAGCAGATGTCCAAATGATAATTTTCGTCCAAAGTCTGGCTGGGGAAGTGAGAACATGGTTTATATCTTTAACCCTCAGAGCATAGATAGTCTAAGAGTCCTTTACCAACAATTCTTGAATAGGTGGGAAAAGAAGAAAGACCCCCTTCAAATTTTATCTGAATATGAAAACCTTAAAAGGGGACCAAATGAAACTGTTCAGGACTATTGCACTAGGTTTAATAATGTATATAATGCCATTCCACTTGACCTTAGACCTCCACCTGGCTTAGCCCTGATCAAATTTCCAGATGGATTTGATACTGATATAGCTTTTCAATTAAGAGAAAGAAATCCCCCTACTCTGGAAGAAATGCAGAGTGTGGCAGTAAGCATTGAAGCTAATCTGCTTGCCAAAAGAGACAGAACTAGAAGTGAGAGAAGAATACCCTTGAAAGATGAAACTTCACCCTTTGACCAAAAAAAGGATGCTTTGGCCAAAGGGATGGAAAGGTTGATGGATAGAATAGAAATTATTGAAAGGAAACCTCACTAGGATAACCAATAGGCTAGTCTAGTGAGAAATCCGAATTTTAGGAAAAACCAGAACCAAAACACTGGCAAGAATTGTCCTGATCCGAACATTAGACCACCTTTTGAAGAAAACTATGCAGAGACCTCACACTTAGTAGACCCTGAACAAGACATTCAAATAAATTTGATGGGCCTTGATGATGAAGAAACTATCTTTCTAACTCAGGATGATTAAGAATTATACATGCTTCAACAGTTACAAACTCAAACAGGAGAATCTTTCGACTATAAGCAAGGGTATGACTCTGTTATTTTTTGAGGTTCATAAATAGTATAACTTAATGAGCAAGAAGAACCCTGATGTTCCCGATTAGAATAAAAAAGCAATGCCTAGCCAACCAAAGAAAGGAAAAGCTACAAACCAGAATCCTCAAGTTACAAAAACTTTACAAATCCTTTCTAGACCACATCAAAATCCTCCTAGCCCCACCATTGAAGATGTAACAGATAACCAACCTATTAATGAGCAACCTTCCACTTCAGTCCCCCTCAAAGGAACAGTGGTACAGCCCCCATAAATCATATTAGAAAATCCAATTGAAAATACTCCTAACAATGAAAAAGGAAAACACACTGCTCAGAGCTTTGGCTCTAAAATTCCAAATATTCAAACAAATAAATCCCCTTTGTCTTTCAATTTGGGAGCAGAGGCGGCCAAGGTCAAAATTTTAGTGCCTTTGACAGAATTGATCAAACATGAAACCTACAGATCTCAAATTAGTAAATCTCTGAACTGTGTTGAAAATGAAGATTCTGTGAATCTATTTGATGACCAACCTGAGTTACTTTTCAGACCAGATGTTAATGGAAAGCCAGTTGAAGGAGGGATACCACCTTTCTACATCAGCCTTAACATCCACGACAAAATCCTACACAATGTCATGCTGGACTCTGGAGCCTCACACAATCTTATGCCTAAGTCTGTAATGGAAAAGCTTAACTTGGATATCACCAGACCTTATAAAGATATATTGTCCTTTGATTCAAGCCAGGTTAAATGCTTAGGTCTCATAAAAGATTTGTGTCTCTCTAGTTTAGTACCCTACCAAAACTATACTCAAGGATGTCATTGTTGTTGTTGATATACCACCCAAGTATGGCATGATGTTATCTAGATCCTGGGGTGCTAAACTCCAAGGATCTCTACAATTGGATATGTCTTATGCTAACATTTCAGTCTTTGGACATCCCAAGAAATTGTATAGAGAAACTTTGATGAAGTATGTATTGAGTAGTCAGGAGAAGCCTCAGAACTTTCCTATATATTCAATACATTCTGACATAGATTATTTTATTCTTTACAATGTTGAAACTAATCGAGAAGATACTCCAAGTGATATAACAGCAAAACCAAAATAAATTGCAAAAGAAAATTCAAATGTCCAAATTCATGAGATATCAGATAACAAAGAAAATCTAGATACCCTAGTTAAGAAGGATTCCACTACCCTAGATGAAAATTATGAACATGAAATCTTATGGCATCTGGAATTTGATGGTTCAGTAAACAAGTTAGGTGCAGAAGTAGGTGTATGGATTTATAACTTAGAAAATGATCATGTAGAAGGTCATGCCTACAGGTTAAACTTCAAATGCACAAACAATATGGCAGAATATGAGGCACTCCTATTAGCTCTTAAACTAGTTAAAGGATTAGGAGGTATAAGTGTATCCATTATGGGAGATTCTAAATTGATAGCTAAACAGATTAATGGTGTCTACTTGACTAGAGACCCAAGACTAGGATTTTATAGAGTTACATTTGTAGAAATCCTTAACACTTTTTTAGAAACCAAGCTTGTTGTTATCCCTAGAAAACATAACATGCAAGCTCATAGTTTGGCCATGTTTGCTAGTACCTGTAAGTTTCCCTTCCAGCCCAACCATCAGTACACTGCTGAGGTTAAGCATAGACCAGTTATTCATGATAACTTAAGGAACCGGAAAGTATTTGAAAATGATAAACATATTAACAATTTTTTAACTTTAGATAATGAATCTGTAAATACCAACATAGACACTAACATAGCAGTAGATTTTGATTGCTCTGATGAAGTTGAAATTAATAAACTAGAGGAAGATCAAATAGATAAACTTCATCCTACAAAATTCACAAAAACAAATACTCAATATTTAAAACAAATGGAAGTTGATGAAGTAATTGATGATGAAACCGAAGTCATAAACCTCAAAGATAATTTCTTTCCCAAAGGATTAACTCCTTTGGAGGACTTATTCGACTCAATGATATTCCTAAAAAGCCTAAAATGGAACCTTCGAAATCAGACATTGAGGAATGTAATATAGGATCTGAAGAGAATCTCAAGCTAATAAAATTTTCTAAAACATTACCTCCCAATGAAAAACTAAAATATATAGAACTTCTGAAGGAATTCCAGGATTTTTTTGCCTAGAGTTATGAAGATCTAAAATCCTATGATACTGGCATTATACAACACACTATCCATTTAAAAGAAGATAAGAAGCCATTTAGACAGAAGCTTAGAAGAATTAACCCTATTCTACTACCTTCTATTGAAAAGGAATCAAACGAATGTATGAAGCAGGAATTATTGCACCCATTAGGTTTTCAGATTAGGTATCTAATCTTGTCCCTACAAGAAAGAAAACTGGAGAAATAAGACTGTGTGTTGACCTTAGGAATTTAAACAAAGTTTCAATCAAATATAACTATCCCTTACCGAAAATGGATCACATATTACAAAGGATAGTAGGTTCCACAAGGATCTCATTGTTAGATGGTTTCTCTGGTTACAACCAAATCCTAGTCCATCGTGATGATCAAGCAAAGACTGCTTTCACTACCCCATGGGGTAACTTTATGTATGTTAAAATACCTTTTGGACTTTAAAATGCAGGGGCCACCTTTCAAAGGACAATGGATATTGCCTTTGCTAAGGAAATCCATGATTTCTTAGTTATATACCTTGATGATATCACAGTGTTTTCCAGATCAGATCAACAGCACCTAGATCATCTTAGGTAGGTCTTTATTAAATGCAGGAAATATGGCATCTCTCTGAATCTAAAAAAATCTTTATTTGGTTTGGAAGAAGGAAAATTATTAGGCCACATTATCTCTAAAGATGGTATCAGGATTGACCCAACCAGGATTGAAGCTATTTTGCAAATACCTCACCCTAGAAACATCAAAGAACTTCAAGCATTTTTAGGAAAAATAAAATTTTTAAGAAGATTTATTTCTAACCTAGCTGAACTAATTAGACTGCTAAATAACATGTTGAAAAAAGATTTGGCTATTAAATGGAAAGTAGAGGCTAAGAAATCATTTGAAGATATAAAATTAGCCTTGAGTCAAACACCAGTCCTCATAAGTCCAATGTTTGACAGAGAATTTATCATTTTTTCTTTTGCATCTGAACATAGTATTGATGCAGTTTTACTACAGAAGAATGATCAAGGATTCGAACAACCAATAACCTTCTTTAGTAAAGCTTTAAGAGATGCATCCTTAAATTATAACATAATGGAAAAACAGGATTTTGCTTTGGTAAAAGCTAGCAAAGATTTCAGAGTCTATATCTTGTACTCTCACATAGTAGCTTATGTTCCCAATGTTTTAGTCAAAGACATTCTAACACAAAATGGAGTTGATGGAAAAAGGGGAAAGTGGATGGGAGTTCAGAGACGAAGTTGGAATAGGTGGGGCTTCTGAAACCCTAAGCTATGGCTATCGCTGCAACTCGCATCCAGAGATCGAAGACCTGCTCCGCAAAATTCCCAAATCTGGTGATTCGGTGCACAAATGTTTCTCCCGCAGCTAAAGAAAAAGAGAGCGATGCCAGGAAACCGCTTTGCCTCTATTTTCTGGCGACAAACGGGGCTGATTTTAATTTCCGAAGCAATAGGCCAAGGAGTCATCCATGGATCTCTGTCTCCATCTCAACCCAATATTGCAGCAGGAATGCTCCAGATTTCATCTCTGTCGTAAGCAAGCAACGGATATGCTTCTCGATCTCGCCAGATATGCTTGCAAAGGTATTAAGGTTAGCAGTACACAACAAATGTGCTCCTAGTCCAACTTTGGTCAATGCTTAAAGACTGGCGAATCTGGACAAGGATCTATCTCTATTTTTAAGTGACCGACTTTTTTCGCAAGAGAAATCCCCTCCTTATCATCGCCTTGGTAGATCTGCTCTCGGACGCTCAAGAGGCCCTGGCTCTGTGTCTAGGCACTTCTTTGACTCCTTTCATATCCAAATTTCTCAACCTACTGGCAGAACCATCCTGCAATGGGTCTGTTCTTCAGATTTGGTGCTGGATCTCAAACTGGATCTAGAATGGAGGATTGGGCTCCCTTCAAGCCTCAGATACTTCTCTTTCAAAGTAAACAACTTGAAGACCTTCTTCCCCTCTCTTATTACAGCATTACCAGAAACAACTCTTTGGTATTAACCCTTCATTTGAGAGGAGCTGCAGCGGGACAGTCTTCCTCTACTCCTCCTTTTTCTTACAGAGATGCAATACACTCTGAGAACCCCAAGCCCCCGGAAGCCATTAAACCTAATCTTTTTTTGGTTGAAAAGATAGAGGAAGTTCCCTCTGTTGAAATCACCCATGAAGGTCTTGCAAACCAACTTCAAGAATTTGCAAAAAGAACCATCATTTGCATATTTAACAGACTTTGGTCGCAATCTCAGGACCTCTATGCATGGATCCATGCAAATTGGACTCATCATTGTAAGATCAGTTTATGTTCAAAAGGATACTTCATTGTTCTATTTGATAACAGTAAGCATTATGAAAAGGCTTTAGAGGAAGGCCCTTGGTTCATGGGAATTGCAGGGCTCTTCTTGACTCCTTGGTTCCCAGATTTTGGTCCAACAACCGTTGTCATTACCAGGACACCTGTATGGATCAGGCTCCCAAACTTACCTACCCACTTGTGGCATTGTGCAGTCTATAAAGTGATAGGCAACACCTTGGGCAGTTTCCTTATGGGAGATTACTAGTGGGAAAGTAAAGGGCTCTACACATATGCCAGAATATGTGTGGAGTTAGATTTGAGCAAAGGACTTCCAGAACAAATCAATCTCAAGATAAACGACTTTATCTGGACCCAGAATTTGGATTATGAAAACACTACAGTCTGTTTCCCCCATTGACACCAATCAGGGCATCTGCAGAACTCCTACCCATCTCTCTCGGCAAAAAAGAATAAGGATAACCTCTCCAAGCCCAAGTCCAAACGATGGGCTCCTTGCTCTCCACCTCCAGCTGTGGATTCTGAATCCTTTAGCTCTGAAGATGAAGATAGAAATGCAGAATTGGATCAAGCCCCTCATTCAGTGGTCCCTTCCACCGATGGTCCGGCGCATTCCTCTGATTCATCCATCGCCCATAAACGCGTCCATATGACCTCCTCCTCGGATTCATAAAAGGAGGGCCTCCTTGTGGATATCCCCAATCTTCAAGTTGTTATTTCCCATTCACCCCAGGATGGTTGGGTCGAAGTCAAAAAAAGAAAAGGGAAAAAGCTTCATGTTGAGGCTTCTGCCCATTCTGGGTAGAAGTCAAAGTTTTTGTTTCCAGCCATTTGCTGTAGCTTCTTGCTTGTTTCACTCCTTCTCCGGAACCGAGGTTGATAGTCCTATCATTTCCGATTGTCGGCTTTTTTGTCTCTTGATTGTATCATCTTGTACCATTTTTTTGATCAATAGAATTAGACTAAAAAAAAACAAAAAAGGGGAAAGTGGATAGCTACCATATTAAGGTATGTCATAGAGATCAAAGCTACAAAACTAATCAAAGGCCAGGGATTGGCCAAACTTGTGGCTGAAACAAATTGCCAAGCCCTATGTATAAATTTTATTGCAGAACTGGATAACGAAGAGGAGATGGCGACTCCACAGATCAGCCAGGCCTTTTTAGATTCACCTTGGTATGTTGATATAATATACGTTCTATAAAATTTACAAGCTCCTCCAGGGTTGTCCAGAACCAAGAGTAAGTTTTTGAAAATGAAATCTTTGAAATTCTGCATAATTGATAATACTTTATTTTGGAAAAATCATGAAGGCATTCTGTTGAATTGTTTATTAAAGGAGGAATCTGACAAAGTACTCCAAGAATTTCATGTTGGTGACTGTGGAGAACATCTCTACTGGAAGACAACGGCTGATAAAATCCTCAGAGTTGGATTTTACTAACAACCTTGTTTTCTGATGTGAAAAAAATTGTAACCTCCTACCACAAGTGTCAGATCTTTGAAGCGAAAAGAAAACTTTTGCCTTTACCTTTGGAACCCATTTCTACTGAAAACCTTTTCAACAGTGGGGTCTAGACTTCATTGGTGAAATTCACCCCCCCCCCCCTCCCTTCTGCTCAACATAAGTGGATCTTGACTACCACAGATTACTTTACAAAGTGGATAAAAGTCATTCCCTCTGGACAAGCCACTGTTACTGTCATCATAGGTTTTCTAGAGGCCAATATCCTGTCCAGATTCGGTTGTCCAAACAAAATTATCACAGACAATTCTGCAGCCTTTAAATCATAGAGAATGATTGATTTCTGCCACAAATACCATATAAGCCTTGGACACTCTACAGCTTACTATCCCCAAGGAAATGGACTTGCAGAATCCTCCAACAAAATCCTAATGAATATTATTAAAAAATTATTGGAAGACAATAAGAAAATGTGGAACAAGAAACTGATCAACGCCTTGTGGGCAGACAGGCTTACAACTAAGAAATCTATTGGTGCCAGTCCCTATCAGTTAGTCTATGGGATGGAAGCAGTTTTCCCTTCATCATTAGGAATCCCAGTGATCAAACTACTCCATGAATCCCAAGTCGAGCCCAATGATATCCAGAGGAGAATCAATCAGACCATTCCTTTGCAGCAAACCAAGGAGGAAGTATACATTAGAGCCCAAGTACTTCAGGAGAAACTCAAGAAAGTTTTTGATAAAATAACCAAGGCAGAAGACTTCTATCTTGGTGATAAAGTTTTGAAATGGGACTCCAAAAGGGAAGATAAAGGGAAGCATGGGAAGTTTGACTTCCTATGAAAAGGTCCATACATTATATATGCCTTCAAAGGTAATAATGCCTACTTTCTCAAAGAATTGAATGGTGCAGAGGTAGAAGGAGGACCAGTAAATGGTCGAATGTTGAAGCACTATATTGATCCAAGTTACTCATTTTATCAGTTTCAATTGTACATACTATATTCTTTATATTGTTTAGATTGGATTGGATGGTAAAGTTTTGAAGTTCAAGCCCGAAGAGAAGGCCCTAAGCTTCAAAAGTGTCACTGTCATAAATATCAATAAAGCAGCATAATAAAGGCAAAATTGTAGTATAAAATTACAGTCTTTCAAAAGGCCATTGATCTACCATTCTTGACTTTCCACCAAGGAAAGCCATCCCCAAGTGGAGCCACTGTTATGTTCCTATACCAATAGGTGTCATAATTTATTATTGACTTAGTTTATCTCTGTAATATGTACATATCTTTGCTTTCTACAAATGTTTTCCATATTCAAAAAAAAAAAAAAAAAAAAATGTAAAGAGGGTATATCCTAAAAGAAAATCAAAGTATAAAAAGAATAAAAAAGAAAAGGCCAAAAAAAGATGAAAAATGAACCCCAAGGAAAAGAAGACCATGAAAGTGTGCAAGTCCAAATGCCACTACTATTTACTTTGATAAAAAATAAAAGGTTGTGTGCAGCTTGTCACTTATGCCACAATCCATGAATGGTCAAAAGTGTAAACTTGGATATTTCATGTTTTGAATTTTATGTTGATAGATAGAGAATAAAATTTAACCAAACAGTGTAATCTTGGCAGATAATTAGATTAGGTAGAATGAATAAAAGGAGCTCAACTGTTTAATATGAACCCTTGGATGTAATAAGGTTAGACTTAGATAGATTTCCATTGTAAAAGAAAAGAAAAGTTTGATAAGGGTTTGCCAGTTTAAGTGCACCCTAATAAAGAGTAAAAAAAATGGTAGGATGTGTAGGTGGGTAAGTAGATGAATAGTTGCAGAATGGTGTATGATGAATGATTAGTTGCAACTCATATCATTTACTTTCATCATCATATCACTTAAAAGTATGGATAACACTGAGACATTTACAAAGTCAAGTTATTAATTTCCTCATTCCTTTTACCCCTAATTTTACTAATTTCCCACAAATAACAATCTAAGCGCCTAAAACCTTAAGTCAAAGGGGCTCAGAGCATTTCTCTGACTTTTGGAGGGACCAGACCCTCAGCCCAATGACTTATAGGTTCCAAGTGCTAAACCCCCCTCATCAACATTAACCCCCTTCATCATTCACTCATTTCCCTTAAAAACCCCTTTTCCTAGAGTAAAGTCACCATTTTCTTAGGACAAGTAATTAACCTCATACAAAACTCCTTCTCACAAAAAACCCACAAAATGCACCTAAGCCTAAGCTATAATGTTTAAATGCGAAAATGTGAATATATTTCGAAACATTTTACTTAACCCATTCTTATCCCTGTTTCCATTTCATATTAACATTAATTTATTATAGTTAACTCCCAGAAAATACACCTCGTCCCCGTATATATTATTAAAATCCCTTATATTAATATCTCGCCCTTGTTTGAAATATAAACCTTAATATTGAAATAATTAGATATATTAATTAATATATATGCGATCAATTAAGACTTATAACCCTCTGCTGCATTAAAAAGGAATTAATTAATCAACCCGTGATTAATTAAGAGCCTTTCTCCAATCATATCGCCCCCGACGTCATTAATCTCCCTAAATCACAGTTATTATCCCGTCGGGCCCCTCCATTAAATCCCTAGCAAGTCCCTTCCCTGACCACTGTACGATCTGACCCCTTCAGATCTGACGGCTGACGCTCATATCGAGCGGCCTCCGATGTCGAACTTTACTCGCTCGATGTGATTGGTTTTACTATACACCCTGCCGCTACATGTCACCCTATGAATGGCATCGCGCGGTCCTCTCCCAATACCACCATACGCTCATAATCAGTGCGATAGATTCTACTTACCACCTTCGCTAAACGACAAAACATCACTTCCATTAATTGGCGCCAACTGTCACTTTCCAGCGCCAACTGTCACATTTCCATTATACGTGCCAAAAGCATTGACTTTGCAAATAAACCCAAAAATATTCATTATTTTTGTTTTACCAAGAAAAGAACCTTCTGTTCTCCATGCACACTCAGAGTACGTTCAAGTCGTCACCCTGCTTCCAACAGTCAACCTCCAGAAGTCGCTGAACTCCATATTTCCATTGCAGACCTGTGCGCTCCATGCAAACATTGCACCCCAGCCTTTTGTCTCTCCATGCAACCATAACCAGGTATTTACCCCATTTGAACTAAGAAAACTTGTTTTCCATGCTGAACCTGAACTAAATTGCTGTAAGAATTAAAGTAATTTAGTGAAATTAAGTTGTTTGATAGTCTTGACACTCTTTGAGACGACCCATTTTTCCAAATTCCCCAAAAATTCCTTGCCCTCATCCTTGAATCCACAATAACCAAGGATGGACGCCCCAGTCGCCTTAAATGTCATGCCAGTTACCACTCCTCACAGAGATTTAGACCATCTTCGCCTGGCCGACAAAGACTTCCACAGAAAGGACCTCACCTTTGACGAAACCCCTTTGAAATTGCATTGCAAATACCGAGATATCTACTTGAACCATGTAGATAAGATAGGTCTCTAGGAATCAAACTTTCCCAAGTATCAATTCCCCAGTCTTCATGTCTTCCCAGAAATTATTCATTACCGCCATGCAAACTATGACCCTATTATGAAAGTTGTAATGTCCCCAGACCAGAAAATCCTATTCACCATTATAGCTGAGTCCATAAACGAGATGTTACAGTTGTAGCCTGGTCAAGACCTCACCCCCCTGTCCATTGTTGATTTGCTTGAAAGATTCTCCAAGCTATCTAGTTCTAGAAGTACTCAAATCCTCCAGACTTTCATTTCTGAAGAAAAACACATGCCAAAGGACCCTCCTCCTTACATGTCAGCCTTCTTTTTTGATCTAGCCAAAGATATCACAACAATTATATCATGCATTTTAGGGTGTACCACTAATGAGTATGTAGATGAGACTATTTTTGTTGGCATGTCTATTTTTACCCCGAGTCAACCTCCTGCAGTCAAGTTTAATTATGAAAAATTCATCGCAGATAAAATGCATGATCAGTTTATGAGACTTGAAAATGAGAGGGTGTTCAAGTATTCATCAGTCTTGTATCATTTGTTTCTCTACTACCAAACTGATAAGTTTCCCTTCTCTATCCAAAATCTTGATACTAGAGGGAATCCTAGATTTGTCACCTTCTGGACTACTCTATTCCACTGGTCTTGTTATTCTCACCATCCATACACAAATTTTATTGACCTATTTGTACATCCAGTGACTACAATGTTATTAGGAAGCCCCCTCCCAGAATTAGTGCAGACATTAAGAGGGTTCTCCAGCTGTCCAAACAATACAATGTAGGGGATTGGTACTTGTACCAAAACCATACTAAAATCAAAATTTATGGGTGTGAGCTTCCTCCTTACAAGTTACCTAGATATCTCCCCATGCGATTATTTTCTCTGGGGTACTGCAGGCAAATGATCAATTATGATGAGATTCACTTTGTCAAAACCAAGAAGAAGGCCCGGCTAAGAATAAAGGATCATCTAGGCCCATTTATTTGCAACAACAGAGAAGCAGGAAAGGACGCAAATGAAATCCTCTAAGGATTGAAGTTAAAACAAAGTTTCATATGGGCCTATGACCCCCATGGATTCATTTGTAACAGAAAGCAGAAACATAAACTATCTCCTTATATCCACCATAGGATCCCAGAAAGTGAACAATATGTCAATCAATCAGAATGGGTGGAAGGAACTCTGATAGATCAAGATAGCACACAAGTTGAAGTTGACAATGTAATGGTGGACTTAGAAAGAAGCTTTGATGAAGATTCATTTGTACAGGTGTTTGGAGAAACTTCATCACGAAATCAGTCACAGGAACATAGCACATAGCCATCAAAGCAACAAGAAACATCAGAACAAGCAGAAGATTTAGAACAGCAAGAAGAGTCAGAGCAGCCTGAAATCTCAGAGGATCTTGCTCAACATGAACAAATCAGGAGCAAACCTCCTGTTTTGAAGACTCCTCTAAATGAGGAGAAAAATTTAAAGAGAAGCCGAGATGAAGCCACTCCTTCTACTATGCCTATTGATCAAACTTTTGTTAAAAGGCAAAGGTCAAACCCATATGCAGAGGAGGATTATAGTGAGGAAACAGCAAGCAAATCAACAGCCGAAAGGAGTGACAGCAGGCCAACCATTCCAACAGGAGACACACCATCTCTCTCACAGATACAAGCATTAGAAAGGCAACAGATCACAGAGGTATCTTCTTTTAGAGATCCCTCCGAACAGAGTCTGGGCATTAAAGGAAAGTACAAAGAAATTAAAGCAATGAGTGAGAAACTGAAAGATCAAACCTATGCTCACTACCTCAAAATGGATCCAACTAACTAGACCAGGCTTATATCAGCTTTTGACATAAAGGAAGGAAAAATGCAGATGAGCTTCCTCAAGCCAACTATGTAACAGCCAAGATCCATGGCTGATTATTTAAAGACTGATTTTGAAGTTTTGGCAAAGGATATCCATCCTATTGACCAAATAGAATTGCACAAGTAGAATGGTGAAATGGTCTATTCTACATTGACTAATAAGACCATCAAATCACATCAAGTGCAAAACTCATTGCACAATACCACTGTGCAGCTGCAACTGGAAAAGGACTCCTCTCAGGCTAAAGACACTAGGATAAAAACTCTAGAAGACTTGGTGATAGAATTGGGACATGATCCCAAATATGTCAAAGCAGTTGAACAATTGATTAAAAAGAAAAATGATGATATAGTTGCACTGAAGAAACAACTTAAGATCCCTCCTCTCCACCATCCTCAAACTGCAGAAGTCATAGAGAAACAAAAGGAGGAAGAACTTATGGACCTAGTCCTTAAGTTAAATGATCAGTTAAAAGAAACTGAAAAGGAATTGGAAAAAGCAATATAGTCTAAGCAGAGTGAGCTGGCCACCGCTCCTCAGACTGTTATACCAACAGTTTCTATAGCAATACCCTCCACTCTGGCAGCTTCTTTGGCACCAACACTTCTACCAGTGATAGCATTGCCAGTAGCAGAGACTATTCCAACTACAAGTACATCAATCAGTGCAGGGACCTCAGCAAAAAAAATAGATGAGATGATTAAAGCCATGGAACAAATGAATATCCAGGCCACAGAATTGAAAAAGCTCAAAGAACAAATATCAAGTATGGAAACAAACTATGAACTTGCACAAATTCAAAACAAAGAAGAAGAAAGAAAAAACAAAAGGATGGAGGAAAGAATCAGAGTCCTGGAGAAGGAATTGACATTAGAAAAACCACTGAGAGACATGAGAAATATATTGTGGGCCAATATCATTGATTCCATCAATGATATTTGGCCTTCTATCCTAGTAATTTTTTAACAAATTGAATTAATAAAAATAGTTGTAGAAGCTATACAGAAGACTAAAGAAGAACTGGGAGATAAGCCCAAAGAGGCAAATTAGTTAATTCATTTTTTGAACAGCAAGAACAGGCACCAACTAGATGAGTTGGAGATTGAAGACAGAACAACTAGTATCATTGAAATAAAGAAAGTTCTTACTAAAAAGAACTTGATGCTTAACTTAGAGAAAAGGTGTCAGGGTATTCAGGTAGATATAGATAGCTTTATGTTGAAATATGGCATTTTAAGAGAGAAAGGCCTTCCAAGCCCGATGGTTATACATGACAAGTTAATGACACAAGACGACTATATCGAGAAATTACAGAAACAGGCCAAGAGTCAAGCAAGTTCTTCACCAGTAAAAGCATTACCTACAGGAAAGGTACTTTATGATGGTCTGGAGAATCTATTCTACATAGAGCATGAAATAAAACATCTATTCACCAGCAAACCCAATTTTGCTAAGTACACAGAAGCTGGTGAAGTTTACAGGAAGATGATCAAGGTGAAATTGCCAAATAACGAATGGTGGACCAATTTGACTCACTTACTGGAGTAAAAAAAAATTACTATGGTAAAGCCTGGTAATACAGGATGAGATGATGAAATAGTACAGGTAAAGAGTATCAGTAGGTGAAGATAAGAGTGAAATCCAGAACATAATTACCAAGGAAACTACAAGAGGCAAGTCTGAGTTCCAATATATAGCACATTCATAAATAAAGGGACAACAAACAACCTGTTTTCCATCTGTCTCTATCTTTGTGTGGAAGATAACCTTTGTTTCCTAGAAAATATCTCATATAGTTATGAGATATTTTGTAATAGTTTTTTTATAAATACTTCACAAAATGAAGTAATTAGGTGGATTAAAAATCATTTCTGTAGACTTTTGTTTTGAGCTAAAGGAGCTACTATAATCAAGGCTGGACTGGTTTACTGGATTAAATAAAGCTGAGGACATTTCACTCGATTCATGTGCAATGTGGGAAACAAATAAGTATCATTTCTCTGAGTTTGAATATTGTTTTCCTTTATGTTATGAAATACCACATGTGTTTTCTTATAATTCTTAAAAGCAAATGAGGAATAATATCATCAGAATTAGCTTAAGTGCTCTCTATTTTAACTATTTGCTTATTTAATGTTTTCTACTAAATTGCTTAAGTCTGTGAATTCTTAATTACTCCCTCACTTCTATAATTCATTCCTTCTATTGGCCCCTAGTACAGGATTCTTAATTGCCCTTGCTATTTGCCAAACTTCCCTTCTTCATTTTATCCCTGCTAAGGATTCTTCAATTCCCTTGGCCCTGGTTAAGATTTCCATTCATTAAGACTTTCATATTTGTCCTTGTTGTGCTAGCTTTCCTTGTGAACTCTTACCTCAGTGATTAATCAAATCTTGTTAGACTTTTCCAACTTGACTCCATAGCCCAATGGCTTGAATACCTACTCTTCCCATCTGTTTCCTTAATTCCACCAAACAAATCAAAACAAATCCCTTAAGCATTAATAGCTAGCCTAATATTATATCAAAATAACGCTAAACCATAAAGAGAGAGCCCTCTCTGAGTGTAGATTGGCTAGGATCTATATTTAAAAGATTGGTTTGTAGTTACCTTGGATCCTTTCCTTCTTTCAAATAACTTTTAAGGAAAATCTAAGTGATAACAGGTGCCACATGGGTACAATGTCGACGCCCCGTGGAAGATTTATGATGTGGCACTAAAATCAAAGTGGCCATGACATCTGATTAGGAATTTTTTTTTATGTTCGGAATTGTCTTAACGAGACAAACATAATGATGTCATCCATTTGAAATTTTAATGAAGTTGAAAAATATCAAAATATTTAAACCCCATTTCCATAATGCTACCTTGGATCTTGGATCATCATAGTAACCACCCCCTTCATTCCTATGTTTAGGACTGGGCTTAGGAAGGGGTGTGCTTAATAGAGTAGTATCAGAGCATCCAAGTTCAACACTTGGACTAGATGGGCTCTATCATAGGCAAGTAACGACAATGTTCCTGCAAGGGGTTTCATATTGGATTTTAGAAAATCGATAAAAAAAAAAAGTTTAGGTGTTAAAAGTAGGTCTACGATGGATCTTTATATGAACTAAAAATTGTGTTGAGTGATATATGAGGTTGATTATGCATGCACATGTCTATTAATGCTAATGATTTGACGATTAACTAACAATAGTGTGCTAACATGGATATTTGTTACTGCTAGCTTACCACGGAAACTCTACAAAAGCAAGTTTATGGGATGAACCTTTGTCATTTATTTATATTATGATATATCTAACAATAGTGTATGAATGACAACACATCACAAGCAATAAAGAACAGTATGAAAAAAAGGCATGAGTAACAAGATGGTTTAATACAATTTTGACAAGTCATAGCATGGGCATGAAGAATCTTTAATGGAGAACAGGGGAGGGACAAACTGATCCAGGTGGATATTGGTGGCCACCCTCCTATTCCACTTAGACCCCCACAATTGCTTCTTTTAGTTTCCTTAATTGTAGCACAATTTACTATTTTTGGCATTTTTTCGGGTCCTGACCTTTTAAAGTCATTTTGAGGCCCTAAACGACATTTTTTGGGAAAACATGCAAACTTGGAGTCTAAAGTAGGGGTTTGCAGTCAAAAGTTGTATTACTTAGATATATATTTTTAATGAGGTATCGTATGCATCAAACGAAGATCGTATGCCAAAGGTACGACCCTGGGAATTTGATGTACAAATTTACCCCAACGGGGCCCACAAACTTTTGACACTTCATCTTCTAGGGTTAGGATTTTCGATGTTTAGGGTTTTCCATTGTTTCTCAATAATAAATAGGACTTCGAACCTCATTATAACACATTTAAGAAGGCATGTAGACACCACATCTCTTCTTAGAGATAAGCTACCATTGTCTGAGCTAGTTTATTTCCTTTTTATATGTAAACATTTTTTTGTACTTGGTTATTAATGAATTGAAGTTTTGTTTTCATTGTATCTTTATGTTTATGTTTATATATGTATTTCATCTCGTTCCTCCATAAAATCCAAATCACAAACTCTCCTGATTTGATGGATATCTTGAGGAGACCAATGGCTGAGATGAGGAGCTTTAAGGAAAATAATGAAAGGTTTGTAAGGGCTCAAGATAGGAAAGTTAAGGTAAATATAATCATACTACAACGCCTCTCAGATTTACAGAGATAGTGATAACATGAGCTGGGGGATAATCATATAGACAAGAGGAGCCCTTTGTAATAAGAGGAGATAACAAATGGAACAGATGGTAGCAAGTCTAGGAAAAGGCATAAACGAGAAAGTGAAGACACAGTGAGATGGAATGCACCATTGACTACTCCAAAGGGAAGAACTAGAATTTACGAACTTCACTCTAGTAGACATTATGTTTCTACTACTAGAAGGCATCATCACCACTATCATCATCATCTTCATAAATGAAAGAGGGAGAGGGACTATATGTTCAAGGAATCTAAGAAGGCCAAACTACCTATATTAGATGGAGAAATAAAGAAATCTGAAGAAGTAGAGGCTTGGTTGTTTTGCATGAAGAAATTTTTCAAAATCCATGATTATTTTGAGAATAAGAAAGCTAGGGTAAACACCCATAGTTTGAAGGGAAAAGAAGAAATATTGTTTTGGAAAATTTGGTATCTACAGATAAATACTAATTCCCTAGATAACTATCCATATCTAGAACAATAGTTTAAAGCATTTTAGTCTTTTCCTATAATCAATAGATAAAACAAAGAAGATGAGAAGACCTACTTGTAGTTCTGCTTTCCTCTTGTCTCCTTTGTATTGATCTTGTCACTCCTTCCCGTACTTAACACGCTTTAGAAGTACCTGTAAACACAAACAGAAGACAAAGAACCAATCAAAGCAAAAGATCTATTGAATACAAGTGAATGGAATCAGATACATTTCACACATATAAGCATCATAAGACAATACAAACATATGAGAGAAAGGTTCAAATACTTTATTGAATAGAAGAAGTAAATACAACCATTTTGTCTGATTCAAAGTCATTCCTCCAGCTTGGATACCATCCATATCACATCAAAAGCATGACAAACTTGTAGCATTACAAAACTTGCTTCAAAGCCAATTCTCATAGCAGCATTATCTCCTTACAATTCAACATAGTCCAGCCCATAATCACTTAGATGAGTGGTAAATTTATAGGTAGATGAAGGAGGTTTTGTCATAAATGGTGGTATTTAATGGCCTTCCATGCTTAGAATTAGTTCCACGGAGGAAGGGATGAGAGGATAGGATGCATCTTAACTCATTCCTCATCCATTTTCAAGCTCATGGGAGTTGATAAGTGAAGGAATCTTATAGATGACTCCAAAAGATAAGAATATCCCCCAAGCCCTATGTGAATTTCACTCAAACTCACCCAGCGCAGGTGAAAGGAAGCCTAAGTTCTCTACAAAGCACCCTGGCATGGACTTAACTACTCTGCTGCCACCCTTACATGGGCCTACCTACGCTGGTCCCTCTAGAGGTCATTTCAGGATATCTTCATGTCATGAAACTGTCTGGAAAGGAGGCATTCAAAAGGGTGACTTGTTTAGGGCATGTAGCAACTAAAATTAGGGTTTTATGAGCTCTAAAACACTGATCTGGATGATGGGAGTGATGTGCCCAAATGGATCTGTAACACATATGGTGGGAGGATTTGAAGAATGTTAAAGGAATAACCCAAGAGGAGTTGATTTGGTCCGAATTTGAAGGCTTTTCAAAGGTAAATATTTATTAGAAAAATATTATCACAACATGGAAAATGAGTTTTATGGGCTTAGAATGGGGTAAATGCCGAACGAAGTATACATCACCAGGTTTCTGGAATTGCTAAGATATGTTTCATATCTCAAGGATGAGAAGGAAAAGGTCTAATGTTTCATCAGTGGGTTGCCCATGTCATTTAGAGACCAAATTGAGTTTTATGAACCTCAAACCTTGGATGATGCCTTAAAGAAATTGAAGCACTGCTATGAACAATCAAAATGCAAACCCAAATTTAGAGGTGAATGGAAGGCGAAGAGAAGCACGAAGGATAAAAAGAAATGGCCCAAAAAAATCACAGAGAAGAAGGAAAAAATGCACGCAACCAGTGCAAGTTGATTTCAATTACAAAAATAGTCTAGTTGATAAAGGCCGTGCACATCATCCGGTGGGAGAGAAACACATATCTGAGACAAAAGAGTCATTTAAATGTTGTATATGTAGAGAAAATCACTGAAAAGGGGACTAGCCACACCAGAAAAATGCAATAGCAAAAATTTATAGCGCACAAGAAGCTCAAGCAATGGGACACATAGCGCAGAGCATGCCTAGAATTTATGTAGTTGTGGATAATTGACAGGTAGATCACCAAGCATCCATCATTGAGATGGAAGGTAAGTTGTGCAATCAAATTATTTATGTTTTGATTCATCCCAATTCTAACTACAACTACATTAGCCCAGAGCTCGTAGAAAAATGCCAATTGACCAAAGAATCACATGCAAAGCCATGGTTAATTCAATTAACATCAAGGCAGAAAAGGAAAATCAATGAATGGGTGAAATAATGTGTGTTTGAGCTCCAGGACATGCCAACCACAACACATTTAAATTTGTTGCTATTGGGTGCATATAGCATGTTTTTGGGCATGGATTGGTTGTACAAGCACCACATCAAAGTTGACTATTTTGAAAAGTAAATCATTTGATGATTAGGGATAGAGGAGAATACTATAGCACAATCAAAATCCTACTTTGGTGAGCCTTATCACAACAACGCAAGCCAAAAGCAATTGTTGAAAAGAGTTTCATTTATTTGTTGTGCAAATTTTTAGCAATGATAAAGCCAATGATAACATTGGAGAAGAGAAATTGAGGTGTTGAGGAAATATCATGTCTTATAGCAGTATGAATACATGTTTCCAGCAGATGTTTCGGGATTACCTCCTCACATAGAGGTAGACTTCTCTATCGAAATTATGCTTGAAGCAACACCAATGTCCAAGGAACCATATCGAATGAGTACTCCTGAGTTAGTTAGGCTAAAACAACAGCTTAAAGAGATGCTTGATAAGGGCTATATACGACCAAGTGTTTCTCCATGGGGAGCACCAGTCTTATTCGTGAAGAAAAAGGATGGAATATTCATACTTTGCATTGACTACAAATAATTAATACAGTGACCATCAAGAATTGGTATATGCTACCACAAATTGATGATTTATTTTACAAGCTAAGGGGAGCAACAATTTTCTCCAATATTGATTCGAGGTCAGGCTAGCATCAAGTGTGCATCAAGGAAGAGGACACTCATAAGACTACATTCCAAACCAGATATGAGCATTATGAATTTGTGGTGGTATCATTTGGCCTTACTAATGCCCCTGCCACTTTCATGAGTTTAATGAACAATGCATTGTGTCCTTATTTGACAAAAATTGTGATTGTCTTCATTGATGTTGTGTAATTGATAACTAAAGAAGAACATGAAAAACACCTCGCTGTCATGCTACAGTTGCTAAGGAAACACCTGCTTTATGCAAATATTAGTAAATGTAAATTCTTTTAGTCACAAATACACTATTTGGGGCACATCGCCTCCAAGGAGGGGATATGAGTAGATCCGGAAAGATCAAGGCCATAATGGAGTGGCCAACACTAAAGAATGTGAATGATATTACATCATTCATGGGGTTGGCAAGCTACTATAGGAGGTTCATCAAAAACTTCTCCAAGATAGGCCATCCTATCACTTCCTTGTAGAGGAAAGGAAAGAAATTTGAGTGGACAATTGAATGTGCAACAAGCTTTGAACAGTTGAAACAATTGCTTACTAATGCACAAGTGTTGAGGATTATAGATCCAAATGTGGTCCAAACAATTTTTTTGTGGTTTGTACAAAATCATGCAAGGAAGGGCTCAGTGAAGTCTTGATACAAGAAGGACAAGTAATTTGCTTCGTCACGAAAGTTAAATGAGTATGAGGAAAACTATGTAACGTGTGACTTGGAGTTAGCTACTATTATCCATGCATTGAAAATGTGGTGGCATTACCTCCTCGGTAGAAAATTCATGCTCATGAAAAACCATGGAGGACTTGTTATAGCTTATACAACCCTGTTACAAAATTTTACCTATGCTTTGATTTTGGAGCCTACCTTGTGTTCGTAAGAACTTATCTTTCACAGTCGTCAAGTGTTCCTCTTGTTGTTTATTGTTGTATCACTTTTCTTTGCATGTAGTGCTTGTGATGACTTCACTAGGTTGTCTCAGCAATGATTGTCTTGTTGAAAAAAACTAAACAACTTCTAAACACAAGCCCACTTTTTCCTTGATCTTGCCCCAACTGTCAGTCTTCACTCTAGGAATTACGTAATCCCTTGCCACTATAAATTGTGTAGGCCCTTCACGATTTCAACTGCACAACCCTAAGAGAGTGGGAGTCACTGAGAAAGTGAACTACGTAATTACTCACGGAGAGTCAAGATTGTGAAACTCATTGAGTCAGTGGATTGTGCAATCCATTGTCACTGAAAATTGTAGAATCCCTTCTACCAGAGAGACTACACATATCCTCAGAGAAAGCATGTGTGAATCCCTAGAAAATAGGGAGTGTGAAATCACCTTAGGACAAGTGGCACAAAGTTTTTATTTCCCATATGGAGACAAGTATCGCTTCCTCCTTGTTTTTAGGTATGTCCATCGAAAACCCTAATCCTAACCCATGAGGAAAATCTATATAATAGAGGCTAGTATAGTTCATTTGGACACTCGACTTTGAAGCTTTAGCCTTCCTCACAAGATCAAGGAGCTTTGGACTTGGTTTGCAATGTTTTTTCAGGTAATTTTTTCAAGTGTCCCTTTTTGCTACTTTTTATTGTATCTTTTGTCGTTTTTGTATCTATGAGTGTCATTTTCCCCATTGCTTTTCATGGCAGTTAATGTTTCTATTATTATTAGCATGTATAAGTGTATTTTCAATGTGTTTTTCAATTTTTAAAAGTGTCACAACGCCTTCTTGCTTTTTACCCACCATCAATTGTCATTGCTTGGACTTTTTATGCATGTATGTTTTTCATTTTGCATGATCTTTTATGGCCCATGTTGTTGACTGATATAACTCATTCTAAGGCCGATCTACACTTGTTCCTGTCCCAGCTTCAAATCTCAAAGTTTCTCTCTCTCCTTGGTAAACAACACAATCCTTGAGTAGTTGTTGCCTTTCCAACTACACATTTTGCAACTCCAAGGCTCAAGCTCACCTCTTAGCCTCTAAGAGTGCGTACTGCACAGTCACTAGCTTTCCCAGTTTTGCATTGCACAGGTCTAGCCCTCAGTGCCCAACCTTGGCCTCTGAGACTATGAAATGTGTAGTCTCAACCCTCAAGCCTCCTCCTTGTTTGTTGAGACTATGCAGTCCCCTCTCTCACTGTGCAATGTGCAATTCCGAAGCTCAATTTGCCTCCCAAAGCCCAACAACTACAAAATAGTTTTCCTCAATAAATTTGTTGCTACTTAAATTTTGATTAATGAACTGATTTGCTTGATCTAAACTGTTTTTCCATGATTTGATTTCTTGTTATAGGTACAACAAGTTTTGAGCTCATCTCCTCTCCATTAGTAGCCAGCATCGTGCTTACTAAGAGATCATCCTCAAAAGAATCAACAAAGATCAGTACCAATGAAATGGTTGAGGATCTTCTAGTTATTGTTCCTATTATGTCTAACACTCCATTGAAAAGGACTCTGACATCGCATGGCATGTGATCAAAGATGCATTCAAAACTACAAAATTTAAGGCAGATCTGGAGGACAGACATGTGTACATTAACATCCAACAATCAAGTTCCACGAGGTTGCCTACAGGTTCCCAATCCCACTTTGTACAAATGTCATCAAATGGATTATGTATCACTTGGATGCTAAAAGTATGACCCTAAATAGTGTTAGTGGGTAGCATCTTGCCTCTTATCCCATGATTTTCACTTGATGTATCACTTGCCAAAGATTGAGGGATATATGGATTCACACTTCTATGTAGTCACTAGCTATCTAAACACCAATGATGTTCTCAAGACATGGGTAAAAGAGCAAGCTAAGTTTCACCAGACACCCAATAACACTTACAAGACCAAATCCCTCAGAAGAGTATATCAATACCTAATAGTGTTATGCTGCCACATATATGCCCAGAAGAATATTGAGTCCTTACTGAAGGATGGGTTTACACGCTACATCAGATTGTCACAGAGGGGAAGATATTTAACTGGTCCGACATTTTGGCTTAGCAGCTCTAGATTAATGTAAACAATGCAAAGAACCCACCTACGGGAAAGCAACGTAAGCTCTACATGTATAGATACATGTTGGATGGTATTTGTGCTTGAAATGCTTTTCCTGACATGGATTGGAAGTGGACACCCACAAAAAAATTATTGTTCACATTCATTGCAAATTTATTTAAGAGTGCGGTTATAAAGGAGTCATTGGGAAGTTGGCTGATTGTTTCTTCATAGTATTGTACCAGAATATCTTTGAAGAATAACTCCCTTGCATATCCCATGAGGCGATGAACTCAGTATCATAATTTGTTGATTGGTTTACCTCCTTTGATGGAACATACCTCAAGGTGTTCAGATACTAGAAACCATCACATTTGTTACCAAGGTATGGAACAGATAAGTTAGTCATACAAGACTCCCATATCTTCTTTCCATAGGCTTATCAGTGGTACTGCAGAGGAAAAAGAAAGCACCCTGGCCCACTTTTCCTTTGCAAGTGGGATCCTACAAAATCAAGAACATGACGGTTGAAAAAGTTGAAGGCAAAGAGTTGGAGAACTTCAAGTTTGGCGCGATAGATTATCATCAGAATGATTCCAGAGGTATTTGCAAGAAACATTGTGTCAAGTTTCATTTTAATTGGCCGTGTGGGACCTACTTGAGGCCCCACACACCAGGCAGTCAGGCAGGTCATTCCCATGTAGCTCCAAAAAAAGATACTACTATGGAAACAAGGCAACCAAAAGAGCACAACCCAGTGAGTATTGAATATAAAAGGAATGTTGCTCACAACCCAGAAGAGAAGCAAAGTCATAAGTTCAAAGTGAATCTAGCTATTTTGAAAGTGGCTACGGAAGCTGAGAGAAATAGGAAGAAGAAGCGAGAAGAGTAGACGAGGCAGGAAGAAGAGAAAAAATAAAAGGAAGAATAGGGCAAGAGAGAACACGAAGAAAGGCAAATGTAAGAAGAATAATTATGAAGGAAGGAGTAAGAAGAAGCAATGTTGAAGCAAGCAAAAGAAGAAAGACATAATCAGCTACAGGAAGAAGAAATTAAACAATGACAGGATCAAGGGATTGCTCAAGAGATTGCAGAGGAAATAGTTGTCCATGACATTGATGTAGAGCAAGGGCAATAGAACCGAGATTTTGATCTTACACCCAATACTGAAAAAATCATCACTTATTCTCTACCTCCTCTTAAAAATGGGCAAGTTATAACAGATGAAGGAGAAATTTCTCCTTTATATGAGGACTCGATCATGGATATTTCTAGTCTAACTTGAAAAGAGTTTCAAAGAAGAGATGTGCAAGAAAGGAATAGACATTTTCTCAATGACTTCACACATAATCCCTTCATTAATATATAAAGGGTGATTGTCGTGGATACCAGAAATAATCCTCAAACCATTGTCGCAATTAACTTGGACTTTGCAGGAGTTTCGAAGGAAAATACATATTATCTAATGGTAGAAAATAAACAAATGGCAAAGGATTTTGAAGCTGAGAGACAATAGATAGAACAACTCTAGGCAGAAAATCAAAATTTGTCTCCCACACATATTTACGTGAAGAAGCTTCAGGTGGTTATATATGGTGAAGTGCAAGCATTGAGAGACACTATGTTGAATATTTATGAGGAGTTGGTCATTGGCATAACGAAGTTGTCCCCTTGCATGATATGTAGAAGAAATCATGGGAGAATGCAAAAGATTTCAAGGTCATTCATACAGTTATCATGGTATTTCATGAATGGGGAATGAAGTATAGAGGTGTACTGCTAGAATTGGTTAGGAAAATAGGACAAAAAGCTGAGTTGGATAAAGATGAAATCAGAATGCCGATGCAAAGTAATAAACAACTCAACACTTTCATTGCCAATGTCTTATCTTCTTATGCATGACAATACAATGGTGTGGAATCCCTTGTAAAATATCATAAGATCACTTCAATTGAGTCATTTAAATAGGCAAAGGGCAAAAATGTAGTGAGGTAGGAAGTTTCAGAATACTTGGACTAGCTTAAGCAAATTGCTACCAAAGAAGACCTGGAGATTAATAAACACACCATGCAAAAGTATATTGGTGGCCTTGCTAAGATCAATATTGTGTTGTCCTTATTAAAGAAGGAGACACAAACCAGTTCCAAAACTATCTACACAGATGCAATGGAAGCTAGAGTCAGCTATCAGCATAATCTTCCCGCAAAGTTTCAGGAGACGATACAATAATACAAATCTTGGCATCACTATGTAACTGAAGATTTACAAATCGAAGTTGTTGAGCTAGAGTTTCCTCAAAGTCAAGCTTAATGTGTTTAGCTTGTCTTATTGTGCTTTACCCATTTTTGTCTCATATGGGTTTTTGTATTATTGCATTTGAAAAAAAATATGTAAGTGCAAGTCCAAGTGTCAATTGTGGAATATGAAAAGTCATTAGTTAGGAAAATACAAAAGAATTCAAAGAGTCATGAGGGAAGTTCAAAGGTCACAAAGGGTGATGAAGGGTCATCTCATTTGTTATAAATAAACCCTCATAACTCAAGAAAAGGGCTTGGAACCAAAGAGGCTTGAAGACTAAGTTTTGGAGCCTTGGCTTCTCTAGTTTAGCATAGGAAGAGTATCATTCTTTGGAGAATCAAGTGTTGATTTCATGTTCCATTATTGGGGCTAGTGCTACATCAATGCAATTGTATGCTTGGAACCTTCACTTTATAATGAGAATCTTTCAGAGCTGACACGTTTCATGCATATGTCATGAATGTTGTAAGACTATTCTTTATATATTTGCGATATGTGGTATCATTTATGCTAATGTTAATGAATTAATTTGTTAACCTTAGTATGTATCTTGTTGAATGTGTGTTTTTTATATTATCGTGACCATTGTTATCTTATGAATTGTTTTGAAAGTTAACTAATGATGCTTGTATGTCTCTTTTAATATATGTACTATTACTTTCTTTAAAGGGGCCCACTCTTTCCCTTTTGATGTGAGTGAACCTTGCATACATTACCCTTGATATGGCACAAATTTCATACACTTTCTTTCACCAAAGTCATGTATATTTCATCTTATGTGTTTGTTGCAGCCAAGGCTTATCTTTAAAACCACCACTTCTGGCAACAAACCATGTCCCTGTTTGGGCCCCTACTCCAAATGGTGTGGGTGTAATTGTGACTTGACATTGGGGAGACCCCCTTCCTTGTTGGTGAAATCCAACACAATAAACAGGTTTTTTGCACTAGAAGGAGGGCCAGATGACAAACTGAACACGTGAAGTCTATTTGAACATTTCTCATATTAAAATGGATTCTTCCCATATCTTAACCCCAACATGTTTTTCCAAAGTTGTAAATTTGAAAGTGACAGTGGGGATTAGTCATGACTTGTCGAATATAAAATTTGATGGTGCGGGAGGAATAACCATTCTTGAGCACACCTCTCGTTTTCTTGATTTTTTTGGTTCCCATCAAATTAATTGTGAGGATATTGCTTGTAGATTGTTAATCTTTACCTTCTAAGCATGTGTTAAACAATGGTGTTATACATTGCATGTCGCCTCTATTCATTCTTTTGAACATCTTGTCAAGGAGCTTCATCATGCCTTTGATAGGTATGATTATGAAAATATTTATAATAAGATTATTCGCCTTAGAATGAAACCTGATGAATATATTGAAGACTTTCACGATCAATTCATTCACTTTTTTTATGAATTTTTTGAAAAGCATATTGATTCGAATTTTATGAAAGAGAAATGTAAGTATCTAGTTCATATTTCTTTGAATCCTCTCGAACTTGAATCCCTTTCAAGTCTCCCAAAATTCCTAGCTTACGGAGCTCTCAAAATTTCAAAAGAAGAAAGTGTTGTTACATGTGACTCTCCATCTTATTCTCATTCTTCATTAAGTAAAACAACTCCATGCACACAAGTTACAATTGGAGAACATGAAAATCAATTTGCTGATTTATCACCATCTTCTCCCATTCAAGATTTGAACACAAATTTCAATCGTGAATATGGTTTGATCAATGATATTGTTTCTTCTCAACTCATATTTTTCCCTCCATCAGATATCCCCTCTGATCCTCATGATTCTCCTTTGTCACATAAACATGTTATAACTGCTTCTTCTGATTCTCAAGAGGACCAAGTTCAAGATGGAGTTAGTGGAGACCAAGAACCTTGCAATATCTTTCACAATGAATATGTGTGGGATTTTTTATTTTGAACAAGATTTTGTGATGAAAGGTGATGTTTCATCTAATCTTTCAAATTCTTCCTCGCCTCACACCCGATTTCCTGACATATTCAATGAGACTATCGCACCTATCACATCTATGGATGAGTCAATTTTTGAAAATGTTCATTTTGATTGCAGTTAGAAGTGGTGGAATATTGATTTTACATCAAAGGGAGGTCAGGGAGGATCCTCTCTTAAAAATCTTTCTCGTCCCTCATCCTATCAATGTGAAGAAATAAAGAATGGAATATCTTGTTTTCAATCATCCCCTCTCTGTGATACATCATATCATGAGAATTCCCTTATTTTTGAAAAAATGAAACTTTGATCATGATTTTCTTCACATATTCATTGATTCATCTAGTAATGGTCTTATGTCTTCAATTGTCGATTATTCTAAGCCATCAATTTTTTATTATCTATCTCTATATATCTTCGAACCATGTGAAGATGTCGAGACACTTTGGCCTACGCCAATGGTTATGTCAGGATCTTGTGCTTTTTATGGATTTTCCAAGCATTATCAAATTGATATTCTTTCTAGGGAAAATCCTCGTGACGTGATCGCAAAAGTAGAAAATGAACCTATCCTTAAACCTCAAGATCTTTCACCTTATTTTCATGACCCTATTGCTTAATGGTTGGAGAAATCATGCTTGGAAAGCTTCTATGCAAAACACAAGTTTTTATCTTTATTAAATTTTACAAAGACTTAAAGTCAGAATGGATGTTTTGATATGAGAGTCTATCGCGATATGTGTAAACATCATGATGCATCAGAAAAAAGTTTAAAACATGTTTTCTTGTTGTATGTTTATGCTATTGTGTTGTGTCTTCGGATTCTTGAACATCTTGCATTTTACTTTTTCTTGTCATGTGCTTTTCTTGAAGATATTTCTTGTTATTGATCCCCTTGCTAATATATGTCAGGTGATCTCCGTTGGTTGCATTGGAAATATAATTTTATGTAAGCTTGACCTATCTTCTATTAGCTTAGGAGTACGTTTAGGTCACTTTAGTTTTGTTGTTTTGACTTTGTTTTGTTTTGTTTTTCCTTTCCTGCTTTTATTTTCCTTCTTCATAATAAACCTTGTATGAGGTCATGCTTTGATTCTGAAATAGGCATGGTAAAGTTCAAGAGGACATTCTACAACTACCAATTCTTAGCTTTCTAGTTACTCCTTTCTTTGCATGGGCCTTTTAGTCTATGATGCTTGAATGAAAAATACTTTCATTCTCAAAGAAAACCTTAGTGGAAATGCGATGCTCGAATCTATAACTAGTACACTCTTCTTTAATCAGATTTTTTTGCATGATTGATTTTAACTTGTCAACTTAGTCGATTAGATTAAGGAAGGGAGGAAAATTAAACAATTGGATTGTATTTTAGAGGTATGTACATATCCTTCTCTGAAGGGACAACCTGTTTTTCTCTCAAAATGTCGAGATCCATCTTCCACCCCATGAAATAATAAGTGTAGAAGCATAGTTCTGTAAATAAAATAAATAAAGGTTGAAAGAAGAGAAAGGCTTCCTATGTAGGGAGTTGAAGCAAGCAACTTCCCTAGGGTACTATAAAGGGTCGCTAGCAGTGAAGCAATGTTTGTGTCCTTGTAGTGACTCTGTCAAGGTACTATCTAGGCCTACTAGTAGCAAGGCAACACTAGAGATGAAAACTAAGACTTTGATAATCCTTTTCACTTGCATATCTATATACTGATCTCCAATGGAAACAATTAATTTTTGAATTGATTTTGTTAATGTGTTTCCCATGAAGAGAATGAAGGGACTATATCTTTAACTCGAGCTAAGTAAACAAGCTATGTTGATTGATGAGATGAACAATACTTCTAGAAAGGCTAGACCTAGTTGATAGATTTAGACCCATACAAAGAGATGGAATTGTACCAGTGCGTCACCAAGTGTTGTAACTGCTACAACCCCCTTCCAAAAGTTTGCTTGTGCTTTGATTTTTTAGCTCACCTTCTATTCATAAGAACTTATCTTTCAAAATATTTAAGTGTTCCTCTTGTTGTTTATTGTCGATATCACTTTTCTTTGCATACAGTTCTTGTGATTACTTCACTAGGTTGTCTTGACGATGACTAAGTCTTGTCGATGACAACTAAACAATTTATAACACAAGCCAATTTTTGCCTTGATATTTCCAATTGTCGGTCTTCCCTCTAGGAATTGCACAACCCCTTGCCACTAGAAACTATGCAGGCCCTTAAGGATTTCAACTGTGCAATCCCTTGAGGATCATAACTAAACAACCCTAAGAGACTCGCAGTCACTGAGCATGTGAACTACGCAATTATTCACTAAGAGTCAAGACCATGCAACTCACTGAATCAGTGGATTATGCAATCCCTTGTCATTGGGAATTGTGCAACCCCTTATGCCAGTGAGACTGCACAGATCCCTGGAGCAAACAAGTGTGCACACTTAGAAATAGGGAGCACACAATCACCTTAGGACAAGTGGCACAAAGTTTCTATTTCCCATTTGGAGACAAGTGTCACTTCCTCCTTATTTTTAGGCATGTCTGTCAAAAACCCTAAACTTAGCCCCGTGAGAAAAATCTATATAATAGAGATTAGTAGAGCTCATTTTCACAATCGAATTTGAAGTTATATCCTTCCTCACAAGGTCAAGGAGCTTTGGACTTAGTTTGCAATGCTTTTCTAGGTAAGTTTTTCATGTGTCGCTTTATGTTGTTTTTTCTATTGCTTTTGTCATTTTTGTCTATGTGAGTTTTATTTTACCTATTTCTTTTCATGGTAGCTGGAATTTATTATTATTAGCTTGCACAAGTGTTCTTTCAGTCTGTCATTCGGTTTTGATGTGTCACATTGCCTTCTTGTTTTTTTTCCACTAATAGTTGTCATTATTGGGACCTTTTGTGCATGCATGTTTTTCCTTTTGCATGATATTTTTTGGCCCATGTTGTTGAATGATCCAACTCATCCTAAGGCTAATCTACACTTGTTCCTGCACCAACTTTAGATATCAAAGTTTCTCTCTCTCTCCCTAGCAAACCGCATAATCCTTGAGTAGTTGTTGCCTCTCTAAATGTGCATTTCACAACTCCAAGGCTCAAGCTCACCTCTTGGCCTCTGAGACTATGAAATGCACAGTCAACAGCTTACCTAGCTATGCATTATAGTTCCAACCTTTAATTCCCATCCATGGCCTCTCAGACTGCGCATTTCACAATCTCAATTCTCATGCCTCCTCCCTGTCTGTTGAGACTGCACAATCCCCTCTCTCACTAAGAAGTGCACAATTATGAAGCTCAGTTTGCCTCCCAAGACCCAGCAACTGCACAATCCTATTCCTCAATTAGTCTATTGCTTTTTTAAGTTTGATTGATAAACTAATCTACTTGATCAGACTTGTTTCTTCATTAGTGCATTTCTTATTACATGTACTGCATGTTTTGAGCTCATCTCTTCTCCATCAGTAGCCATCATCATGCCTCCCAAGAGATCAACCTCACAAGAAACGATAAAGAGAAGTATCAATGAAGTGGTTGAGATTCCTCCAATTACCATTCCTATTATGTTTGACACTCAACTCTTCATTGAAAAGGACCCTAACATCACATGGCATGTGATCAAAGACGCATTCACGGCTACAGAATTTAAGGCAAAACTAAAGGATGGACATGTGTACATTAACATTCAGTGATTGGTTTTCCACAAGGCTGCCTGCAAATTCCTAGTCCTACCTTGTGCAAATGTCATCAAAAGGATTCTAAAGCACTTGGATGCTAAAAGCATGACCCTCAATAGTGTCAGTGGGAAGTAGCTTGCCTCTTACTTAACCCATGATTTTCACTTGCCAAATCTTGAGGGATATATGGATTCACACTTCTGTGTAGTCATTGGCTATCTAAAAACCAAGGATGTTATGAAGACATTAGTAAAAGAGCCAACTAAGTTTCACTAGACACCCAGTAATACTAACAACACCATATCCCTTAGAAGGGTGTTTCAATACATGATAGTGTTATGTTTTTGAATATATGGCCAAAAGAATATTGAGTCCTTCCCTGAAGGATGGATTTACATGCTGCATCAGATTGTCATGGAGGGGAAGATATTTAATTAGTTTGACATTTTGGCTTAACAACTTAAGGTTAATGTAAACAATGCAAAGAATCCACCTAAGAGAAAGCAAGCTAAATTATACATGTTTGGATACCTGTTGGATGGTATTTTTGCTCGAAATTCTTTTCTTGGCATGGATTGGAAGTGGACACCCAAGGAACCTCTTGTTCATATTCACTGCAAATTGATTTCAAAGTACATTTACAAAGGATTCATTAAGAAGTTGGATGACCACCTATTCATAATCTTGTACCAGATGATTTTTGAAGAAGAAACCACTTGCATGTCCCATGAGGAGATGAACTCAATAATAGAAGTTGTCGATTGGTTTGCCTCACCAGATGGAACTTACCTTAGGGTGTTAAGTTTCCATAAACCATCACATTTATTATCAAGGTATGCCATAGATAAGTTAGTCATGCAATAGGTTGCATATCATTGTGCCACAGGCTTATCAACAGTACTGTAGAGGAAAAAGAAAGCACCCTGGCTTACTTTTCCTTTGTAGGTGGGATCCTATGAAATCAAGAACCGGAAGGTTACACAAGCTGAAGGAAAAGAGTTAGAGAAATTTAGGTTTGGCATGATAGATTATCATTAGTATGATCCCAGAGGTATTTGCAAGCAACATTGTGCCAAGTTGCATTTGAATTAGATGTGTGGGACCTACTCTAAGCCAGAGGAGGAAGAGATCAAGAATTTCCTTAATGCCTATAGGTCCCACACACCAAGAAGCTAGGCATTTGATTATTTTATGGCTCCAGAACAAGACACTACTTCAAAAACAAGGAAACCAATAGGGCGCAACACAGTGAGTATTAAATATAAATGGAAGGTTACTCATAGCCCAACAAAGGATCAAAGGCGCAAGTTTAAACTAGATCCAGGTATTCTGAAAGAGACTATGGCAGCTGAGAGAAAGAGGAAGCATAAGTGAGAAGAGCAGAAGATGCGGGAAGAAGAGCAAAGATAAAAGGAAGAACATGAAGAAATGAGGATGCTAAGAGAAGAATTAAGAAGGAAGAAGGAAGGAGGAAGAAGAAGAAATGTAGAAGAAAGTAGAAGAAGAAAGATATAATCGACTACGAGAGGAATAAATTAAACAATAGTAGGATTATGAGCTTACTTAAGAGATTGAAGATCTAATAGCTGTCTATAACATGGAGGTAGAGAAAGGGAATAAAAAACCAAGATGTTGATCTTATGCCCAGTACAAAATAGATAATCACTTATTCTCCACCTCCTCCTATAGATGGGAAAGTTCCAGGTGATGAAGGAGAAATTGATCCTTTAGATGAGATCCTGGTCATGGATATTTCTATCATGACTTTCAATAAGCATTAGATAAGAATTGTGCAAGAAAGGAAGAAACGTTTTCCCAATGACCTCACACATTTTGCCTTCATTAATATAGAAAGGGTGACTGTCATGGATGTTGGGTGTGTGTTATATTCTTTCCACGACTAGTCACAAGGGGGTCACAGGGGGGCGGGCCCCCCAACATGAGATTCAGGGCAGCGCCCTAAGAAATTTTTTTTCCCGGTATATATGTGGACCTAAGGATGGGGGGCAGACCCAAAGATGGAGGGTGGACCTACCCATGGTTTTATGCATGGGTTTTGCACATGGTTTTGGGCATGATGGTTTTCTTCCCATGGTATTTTGTAGATCCGGTCAAGGGAACTATGGTTATGTTCTAATCCATGGTTAATGGATTGGGGTTTATGAATGCTTCGTCATGTATATATATGTATTGTAACATTGAAAGAAAAATAATGAAAAATCAATATGGTAGTCCCATTTTTGGGATCTAGGGGAAAATCTCTGTGTATTTTTTTTATGTTCTCACCATTGTATATTTTCATTTTTTATGAATTCATTTGTAGGTAATTTTTGTACAGGGTTAAGACCTACAAAGAATCCTAAAACCATTATCATAACTAACTTGGCCTCTGTAGGAGATTTGAAGGCAAATACATATTATCTAATGGCAGAAAATAAATAAATGGCAAAGGATTTGGAAGCTGTGAGACAACAGGTAGAACAACTCCAGGCAAAAACTCATAAGTTTTCTCCCGCGCATGTTTACTTGAAGGAGCTTCAGGTGGCTATATATGGTGAAGTGCAAACATTGGGATACACTATGATGAATCTTTATGAGAAGTTGGTCATAGTGCATAAAGCAGTTGTCCCTTTGCATGATATGTAGAATAAAGCACAGGAGAATGAAAAAGTTTTGAAGGTCATTCATGCAGCTATCACTGCAGTTCATGAATGGGGAATGAAGTATAAAGGTGCACTTCTATAATAGGCTAGGAAAACAATACAAAAAGTTGAGTTGGAGAAAGTTGTACTCAAAATTCTTATGCAAAGTAATAAACAACTCAACACTTTCATAGCCAACATCTTATCATATTATGCATGACTATTCAATGGTGTGGACTCCCTAGTAAAATCTCATAGGATCCCTTCAGTCTCGTCATTTACAGATGCAAAGGGCAGAAATGCAGTAAAGCAGGATGTTTTAGAATACTTGGACCAGCTGAAGCATATTGCTACCAAAGAAGACCTGGAGATTCATAGACACACCATGCATAAGTATATTGGTGGCCCTGCTAAGATCAATACTATGTTGTTCTTATTAAAGAAGGAGACACAAACCGGTTCAAAAACTGTCTACCTAGATGCAATGGAAGCTAGAGTTTTCTATCAACCTAATCTTGTTCCAAAGTTTGTGGATGCCATCACACAATACAAATCTTAGCATCACTATATAACTGGAGACTTACAAATTGAAGTTATTGAGCTAGAGTTTCCTTAAACTCAAGCTTAATGTGTTTATTTTGTCTTATTAGGCTCTACTCATTTTTTTCTCATATGGGTTTTTGCATTATTGTATTTGAAATAAAATATGTAAGTGGCAGTCCAAGTGTCAATTGTGGAATATGAAAATTCATTAGTTAGGAAAAGACAAAAGAAGTCAAAGAGTCATGAGGGAAGTTCAAATGTCACAAAAGGAGATGAAGGGTCATCTCATTTTTTATAAATAAACCCTCATAACTCAAGAAAAGGGCTTGGAACCAAAGAGGCTTGGAGACTAAGTTTTGGATCATTGGCTTCTCTAGTTTAGCATAGGAAAAGTATCACTCTTTGGAGAAGCAAGTGTTGGCTTCATGTTCCACTATTGGGGCTAGTGCTACTGTTACACAACAATTTGTCACCGTCCCTATTACCCCTTCTCCCGCACCTTGGAGGACTCGTTCCGAGAACTGTGAGAAGTGACATGACCTGGAAACACTTGCATTGTATTCCCCTGAGTATGGACTCCATTTGCCCTGAAGACATCTTCTGCAAAAAACCCATAAAAACAACCCTTTTTCCATTGGCGTGGTTTCACTGTGCATCACTCACGCCAATGGGGGGAATCCTCCAAAGAGGGCGCGCCAGCTGGCGCTCTATCTCAGAGTCACACTCGCGCCAACCAAAATGGGTAGTGTTTTTAACAAACCAACATCCGAAGATTCTTCTTAACCCACTCCTGAACTGAATCTATCTTGAGTTAGTTTAGTTTGGCTTCGAATATCCATAGGAGGGAAGTGGTTTGCCACATCTCATGGAAGATTCTTAGTGATAAAGCCAATCCCATGAATATTGTGGATGATCCTAACTCCTTCTCCTCTATCTATAAAAGCTTGTCCTTTTGCCTTTGACAAGCTAGTTCCAAAGTTCCAGAATTCCAAAGATTGAGAATTGTCAAGTTCATGCTGCAAGAAGCCTTCTTCATTCCCATAAGGCTAAATCTAAAGTAAGGAGATTCTTGTCCAAATAACCAAGGAGAGAGAGGCTTGTTCCCATTCCCAACAAGATTTGCAAGACATGTGCTGCTGATCACCTAGCCAAAGGAGGATTTGACGTCAGAACTATGGTTGTATTCTTCTTTGTTTATCAATAATAGACAACTATTATTATGGTTCCACTCTTATTGTTTTTTGTAATGATGATGAGTTATATCCTTTCTGACTGATATATAGTTGCATCTATTGGATTTTATGCTTGTGTTTGTTTTGTTCTTTGCATGTGCAGGTGTCCATTCACAGAGATCGTGGGGATCGTGACGAGTCGAAGCAAAGTAACGGGAGCGTCGACTCTTCTACAAGTACTAGCGTTGGAATCCAGGTAGGCCCTCATCATTGGTCTTTGATTTGCAACTAGGAACCTGCGTGATAGCGTTGTTCAATTGTTTATAGACCCAATCTGGGCTAGTAGGAATCACCTCTATCCGCAGAGGGGATTTACCTCCACAACAATTTAGCGACTCCACTGGGGAGTTGGCTTTTTGTCTTGTTGTTTGATTTGTCTTGTTGTTTGATTTGTAAACTTTAGATGGAGCCTGGAGTACAGCCAAATAGCCTTCGAAACGCTATTGCTCTGCATTAGCGAAGTAGATCAACGCCACTTTAGTCCATCTCCGGTTTGGTTTACGAACTAAACAGCTTGGAACTTGCCTTGTTTCTTGGTTGTTTCTTGGTTTTTCCTGCTTGGTTAGCCCTCTGGGTTGAGTTCTTGTGCTGCTTCTTGTCACTTGGTGTACCTGGATACTGTTGGCCTAGCTTTGGCTCGTTTGTTTTTTATTTTTGCATAGCAAACTTGGTTGGCACGCTTTTATAGCGTTACAGTCACACCAATTGGTGCTTGTTCCTCATTGACAACCCTCGCCAATCCCTGGAAGGCGCCAGTTGCAGCCTGACAGTCACGCCAGGCCTGGGAAATTTTGAAGTTTGCTTGGTTCTGAGCCTCCTGAGCTTGGTTTTTGTTCTGGGTACCTTTTTTCGACTACTTGAGTTTGTTGGAGTGTTGCTTGACTGGTTTTGATCTTTACCCTTTGGGTGGTTGCCTTTTTCCATCGATTTCACATTTCTAGCCCTAGGGCATCTAGTGGCTTTGTGTGTCGAGCCTTCCTCAGGTGTTTTTGATCTTCTAGTGGTCCAGTCGACTCTCTGATTACTCCTTTGCACTTGTTTGGTGGTTGTAAATCATTTTATTGCGTTATTTAGGTGACTTGCTCCATTTTCACTTGAATTCCTCTTTGTTTCGCTTTAAACCTAGATTACACGGCTCATTGGTCTCTTTGGGGACTTTTCTCATTCTTTGGAGGTTTGCTTGGTCATTTAGGGATCTGAATGTGCTTGTATTGAGTGGAATTTGTTTGTTATCATTTCTCAAAGTTTGTTTAGTGCATTTTGCCATCAACATAAAAGAAAAAATCTCTTTTGCTTTGTATTAGTTAATGAGAATTAAAGCTTTTCATTGTGATTAGTGACCTTGAAGAAAAGTTTGTTAATTTCCATTAGCTGCACTAGAGAGGTTCTTTGTTGTTTTGTGATCATTTCGTTTGCGTGAAAGCTTTCAAACCCTCTTGTAACTAGCATTCATCGAATGAAATGACATATTTTGGCATATAGTTTGAATTGAGGGAATTTTGAGATATTACATATGATCAGGCCTGAAAACTGAAACCTAATACAAGATCAAATTTAAAATGAACTGAATGAATCTAACAACGCATTGGGACATAACGCACATTTTTTAGAGGTCTAGGCTAGAGACGTGCTCTGGCGTCGTTAAACCTAGTCACTATTGTTTCCACTCAAGGTTGGGTGATTCCTCCTTTTGTGACTCAATTGTGGTCTAGTACGGACTTGTGCTCCCACGTACCATCGAGTATATGGGGAGACCCCACTAGGTTATCATCCTTTATCCATAAGAAGCTGTGTCTGCCGCCTTACGACCCGTAACGCACCGAACACAGCATTCGAGAAGATTCACTGCCGTACGGAAAGTCCTTGGTTTTAATACGATTGCCAAGGTGTATCTGCAGTTTTACGGATTGTCTGGTAAACCTTTTGCCTAGTTCTCCAGAGTAGTCACTTTTTGATCCTTTTTGAACTCCCTAAAAGAAAAGTCTCACCTGAGCATTTTTCACTTCGGGCTCACTAAACATTCGAAGGCGACTAGAGTCATCTTTTTGTCCTTTTCTCGACTCTTTAAAGATGAAAAGGTCAAGTTATGTCCTTGTGTCTTAAAATTTATTCGGCCACGTTCAAACTTACCCTGTTAGATCTTGTTTGCGTTAGTTTGAGTAGGGTCCTTTCTTGTTAGTTTGTCTAGGATTTTTTGAATCGAATCATCCTAGCGGAATCATCGATCCCGTCTCCCATCCCTAGTGACCAAGCGTCTCCTTCTTCTGCTGCCCCTAAGACACCGGTTGGTAGTGGCAGTTTCCCTATTATTCCGAGTGTCCAACCGCTGAACTCTCGCGCTCCAGAAGACGATTTTGACGATTTACATTGGAACCCTGTTTGAGAGCCTTCCGAAGAGGATACTCCTTTTACTCCTACTAGTGCATCAGCCCCAATGTCTTCCTCTGATATGGATGACACATCTCCCATCGCGAGTGAGACACCCATTGTGACGAGTGTCGAAACTCCTATCACAGCCGTAACCCCACTCTTCAGTGTCACCCCTCTTGGTGTCACGTTTCCCTTACGCTATAGGGCTTTGAGGGATGTTATGGGTTCTAGGAACCCCTCCTCGAATACCATGTGGGATCACAACATCACTCCCACTACGGGATCTTTTATCCCTCAAATTCACAATACAGTTGTCACTTTAGTCCCAACTATTTTGACTGTTTGTGTAGCATCTTTAGCAGCTGTTGTTAGTGTCGTTAAGACATCCTCAACTGTAACTACTGTTGCTGGTCCGTCACACGGTTCAGTAAATAGTGGCCATTCGGTACCTACAACAAGAGTTGTCAATCCTACACTAAGTGCCCCACCTTCTTCTGGTTCCATTCCAGCAGGGGAGGCATACCATCAGTATTTGCAAGCCATCCAGAATCCAGGTGTGCAAGGTCAAAATCATTATTATGACCCTGTACTGCATCATCTTTATATTAGATCCTTGCCATCTCAGCCAACGGTTGAGGTCTTAGTCCCATTAAGTGTTGCTTAGGGTACCACTCGTTATGGTGGTGGCCAAGCACCCCTTTCGGATCAAGGACCATCTTATCAAGGACCGTCTTATCAAGGACCATCTTATCAAGGTCAGCCGTCTTACACGCAGCCTTCTTATGGGCAGCAGTATTACGGGCAACCTTATCCAGGGTAGCCTGGAGGCCCACAAGGACAACCCTTTCAGGGACAACCTTTGTCCTATGGTGGTCCATCTTTCACTTATCTTGGGAAACTCTCTGGAAATCCAGGACAACCTTATATGCAACAAGGACAACCTAGAGTCCAGCAGGGATACCCTTCCGGTCAACCTTATGGGAATCCAGGACAACCTTATATGCAACAAGGACAACCTGGGATCTAGCAAGGGTACCCTTCTGGGCAGGGTGGTCAGCCTTACGTACAGCAAGGCCAACCCACTTCCCAATCTGGTCAACCATCTGGACAAGTTGGTCAACCTCAAGGTCAACCAACCGTCCAGCTCGTTGAGCCATCTGTTCCACAAGGACAACCCTCGGTTGTACAGGGACAACCCAACACCCAGCAAGCTCAACCTTCTGGGCAAGTGGGTCAATCCAAAAATCAACCAAGGCAACCTTCTAGCTAGGTGGCCCAATCTCCATCTTCTCAAGGACATCTTTCTAGGCCTGCTCAACCGGGCATGCAAATGGTTATTGCTTCTCAAGCTCAACTCGGTTTTCAGCCCCAGGCTGGGCCCCAGACCCAAACTGGTATTCAGATGCAAGATGGGTTTCAATCTCAACCTTCTTATCAAGCGCAGCCTGGTCCCCAGGCTCAGTATGGAGCCCAGCAACCTTATGGTTACCAACAACCCCAGGGGCAAGCTCAGTTTGCCCCGTACCAAAATTATCAACAAATGCAGGTCACTCCTTATCAGAATTACCAGCAACAGTATGTTGCTCCTGCAGGCCAAGTTGGTAATCAATGGGGTGCTGGGGGGAAAATCCAGAGTCAGTCGTCCAGTTATGGATATAACCCCTATGGACAGAATCCCTACGGACAGAACCCCTATGGGCCAGGTCCGTCTAAACAAAATCAATGGGGGCAACCAGCCACTGGTTAGAACTCCGGTGCTACCTCTTATTCACGGCCACAGATGTCCTTCAATCCTCAGTTACCCTTCTTAGCAACATTGGAACTGCCAGATGTGTCTAAATTGACTAATGATCCTATCCTTCATAATCCATTCCGGCCACCAGTTCCAACCAAGATTCCCGGTGATTGTCCCAAATTTGATGGCAAAGCTGGAGAAGACCCCCAAGCCCACATTATGACTTATCACCTTTGGTGTTCGTCAAATCCTTGGCTTGACGATTCAATACGGCTCCGCCTTTTTCAAAGGACTCTCACCGGCTCGGCTGCGAAGTGGTACATTGAGCTAACTCGCGAATCCTTTCAAGATTTTAACTCGTTGGCAATGGCATTTCTAACTCATTTTCAGTTGCCCATTCGGTATGAGACGGGAACGCATCTCCTCACGTCTCTTAAATAGGACACGGCCACGCACATATCCGATCATATACATGAATGGAGATGGCATTGTCGTTTGATCAAGTTCTGGATTCCTGATCAGCTCCTCACCGATTGGTTTACAACCTCCTTTGTCCCAGCGATTGTGCGAGACATTGCTATGGGAGCTTGTGTAACTGAAGAGCAAGCTATTGTGCGTGCTCAGTACCTCGACTTGGTTTATTCCCAGTTAAGTACCCTATATGATTATTTGCCTAACGCCTCGAGACCCGAAACATCCAAAGCTCTGCCAAAGCCATTTGTTGACAGTGTTATTGGATCTGTAAACCCGTCTTCG
>APFE031192702.1:390103-424748 GCA_000404065.3 Pinus taeda | reverse complement strand
GTTAGGTAAAGTGTGTTTCTTTACCGTTGTACATTTTGTAACTTACAATCCGACGGTCACGATATGTAGTGATCCGACGGTTCATTCTCTCCTCGGTCTTACCGACACTTGATCCGTGGCTTGACACCCGATTGGTCCATGAATTCTATTTAAAGCGCATGGAGGGTCATTTGTAGGTTAACCGTGCATGAGAGAAGCTTATGTAAATTTTCATTCTTTTATTAATAAATTGCCTGTAGTAGCCAAGTTGGCGTAGGCCATGGACTGTTTCCCTCTTTGAGCGTTTTAACCACGTCAACATACTGGTGTATTGATCTGTGATCTGTTTGTGAGCGGTGTCCTTTTGGTGTTCTGTCTGAGGAACTTACCCTGTAAATTCCTACACTATTGTAGCAGGGTTTGGATCTGGATTTTCCCTAGTATAGTGTGTTCTTTTGGAAGCCAAAATTTTAATTTTTTAATTGTTTAATGAAACTTTTTTAACAACTCTAAAATGATCTTAAGGTGCAAAAGATGAGATTTAAAATTTCCTTAAAGTTTTGTTAAACTAAGGACTATCCCTAGTATGGTCGCCAATGTTATCACTCCAAAATTTCTCTAGAGTTGTTATGAAAGAAATAATAGAGGTAACCACAAACCTACTTTTGAGATTAGGATCTAGCCTTCCTAATGCTCAGAGAGGGCTCTCCCTTTATGATTTAACTTTGTTTAGTCAATTTATTTTAGGCTAGTTATGATTGTACTTGGGTTTTGATTTGGATTTGGTGGTGGAATCATTGACTTAGATGGATAGAGGGATGTCTTTTACCAATGGGATATGGGGTCAAGTTTCAAGCGAACAAGATTGGATTGAGTTCTAAAGATAATGTTTACATGGCAAGGTAGCTGAGTAAATTCAGATATTTAGGCTAGATGGTAAAGTGGTTTTTAATTGAGGTCAAGGAGCAATTAAGGGTTACTCAAACCGAATAATGTAGGAAATGACAGAGGTCAATCAAAACTAGGGAGCAATGAATGATTACCTAATCTAGATATCAGAAGAAAACATTAAAATGATTAACTATTCAAGACAGAGTGTACTTAAACAAATTCCGTAATATAATTCCAGTTAGTTCATTCAATTTAGATAACATGCAAGTTTGTGAAACACTTAATAAAATAACAATTTGACAAGAAGAAAATACTTCATTGAAGTGGCCCAACACATTAATCCTGTAATGCAATCTCTTTATTACTCAGTCCAGTCTGCTCACTTGAAAAAAAATTGGCACAATGAACCCTTAGGTTACATATCAATACAACTATAGAAATGTCTAGCAATCCACCCCCTATACTTCAAATTATGAAGTATTTATACAAAAACTTATTACAAAATATCCCAAACTATCTTGGGAATTAATCTAGGAAAAAGAAATATCTTCGTGCAAGAAGATAGAGACAAATATGTAATTGCTATAAGCTGTCCCTTTTTATTTGGCTATGTTGTCTTATGCTTTGATCTTTTTCTATTTTTTCTCCTTTTCTTTTGGTTTTCCACGCTGGCTGTCTTTTTACTTGGCCTTTTAATTGATACTCTTTCATCCGATACTATTTTATCTAGCTGATCTATTAGTTTTCTTTCACTACTCTGTTTTTACTTTTACTTTTCATTTTACAATAAACCATTTAACTTTTCCCAAGTCTCTGTGTCTAGTAATTTGATATTTTCCATTTTTTTTGTAGATTTCATCTACTTCTGTGTACTTTGCAAAGGTGAGATTGTTCACAAAAAGTTGTTTTACCTCATGTTGGAGGTAAATTATTTTCTCAAATGTCTTGTACAAAGCCTTTCCTGTAGGCATCCCTTTCATGGAAGAATTATTGGCTTGATCTCTTGCCACCTCTCTGATTTTCATGTTATAGTCTTCTTGTGGCATTAATCTGTCATTTATTACAAAGGGATTTGGTAGACCTTTCTGCCTTAAAGCATCAAACTTAACCATGAACCTACCTATAGCTAGTTCTATGGTTTGGCATTTGTCCTCAAGGTTCATTATTAAGTTCCTCTTGGTGAGCACTTTCTTCACCTCTAGTATGATGCCAGTCCTGTCAACTATGTCCAGCTCCTACAATTCATATTTATTTTTAGAGTTAAGGAATTGGATTATCCTGGTAGCTTCTTTTGCCATGTATCCAAGTTCAGTATTAACTCTATGAATTGCTTCAATAGCCTCTTTTACTAAATCATTTTGTTCAAAGATGACTTGTATAGATGGCCAAATATCATTGATAGAGTCAATGATATTAGCCCATAGCTATTCTTTATCTTGGGCAAGTGGATCCTTTAATGTTAACTCTTTCTCCAAATTCTTCATTCTTTCAGTTAACCTGTTTGATTTCTATACTTCATTCTTGTGCATAATATGTGCCAGTTTCTTCTCATCCTCCAGACTTATTATTTTTTCTTTTAGTTTATTTATCTCAGTGGTTTGAATGGACATGTCCTCCATTGCCTTGACCAGTTTTCTCACCTCATCACTTGGCTGAGCTGCTGCTGTTGTTGAACCTGTTACTAATGTAGATGTTGTTGCAGTTAGAAGTGATGTAGCCAGTGGAGTTGTGGGGTCCAATGAAGTAGCCAAGGTTGATGGAGCTACTGTAGTCATTGTGGGAATGGTAGTGGCAGTGGCTATCTCAAGGCTGGCCTATTTTAGCTGTATTAAGTTGTCCAACTCCTCCATTTCTTTCAATTGATCATTTAATTGGAGAATGAGATCTATCATTCTGCTAAGTTTGGCTTTCAAGGACCTCCTTGGCCTTTGGATGCTCTGAATGAGGTAGCTTCAATTGTTTCTTTAAAGCATCAATATCCTCATTTTTCTTCTTTATCAATTTCTCTGCTGCCTTGACATCATTGGGATTATATCCAAGCTCAACCACCAAGTCTTCCAGTGACTTGATTCTGTTGTCCTTGGCTTGTGAGGATGCCTTTTCCAGCTTATACTGTGTTGTGATGTTATCTAATGAGCTTTGAAGTTTGTGCATAGTAATTTCTTTATTTGTCATGGTGGAATAAATCATCTCACTTGCCTACTTATGGAATTCAATCTGGTCAATAGGGTGAACTTCCCTAGCCAAAACTTCAAGATCTGTTTTCTTATAGTCTGTTGATGATTTGGACTATTGGACTGTAGGTTGCATGAATGTCATTTGCATCTTCCCAGTCTTAATGTCAAAGGATGAGATTAATCTATTTTGATTTGCAGGTGTTTTCTTGAAGTACTAGGCATATGTCTCAGCCTTTAATGCCTCATTCCTCAACTCGATTTCCTCTTTAATATCTTTCTCTTTATCCACGGGGTTGCTGGATGAATAGACTTCAATGCCAAGCTATTTCTCAATAAGTTGAGTGTTTGAAGTAGAAGGCTGGTGAGTTTCCTCTAAAACTACTGGGCCTTTACTCCATCCAACCATTATGTCAGTGTCAGTGATTTCCGTTGTCTCAGTGGTATTTTCTTGCTCAGCTACATGATTAATCTTGGGGCCTCTTCCTATAACTGATCTCAAATCTATCATTTGCGGTGTCCATCCCAGATCTAGAACCTTCTTCCCTAGTTCTTTTCACATTTCTGTCTTCATTGGCTGGAGTATGCAAAATGGGAGTAATAGTCATCTATTCTTTTAAGGTTGGAACCTGCAGAAAGGAATTAGTATCAATCTGCTTTTCCACATCAATTAATGCAATCTCAACGTCTATTGAAGTGTTCTCCAACCATTCTGACTAGTTGGAATATCTCTCAACGTCTGGCTTGGGTTAATGTATGAAAGGACTCAATTTGAATTTGAGCCCTAGTTTATTTATGATTCCATTAGGGTCATACTGCCACATAAAACTGCTCTTGAAGTTCATCTACTGTAATATTTTCTCTACCTCTTGTATAGCTTCCCTATTAATATTACAAATAAAAGGGCCCAATTGGTTTTTGATGTTAAATTGAGTCTTCTTCTTAGCTGACAGAAAATTAACCTCACAAGAGTTTATGATTTTCCTAAAATACTCTAATGCAAATATCCTCATGGGGAGGTATTTGGGCAACTTGTAGGGAGTGAGTTGGCATCCATGTATTCTGATTTTTGTGTGGTCTTGTTATAGATACCAATCTCCCACTCTATTGTTCTTAGTCAACTGCAAAACTCTGTTAATCTCCTCACTTATCTTGGGTTGATAGCTACTGGTTATCATGTTTATAACTGGATGAACAAATGAATCAATGAACTCTTTATAAGTAAAAACAGTGGAATAAATTTGGATCAATGGTGTCCAAAAGATGATAGATCTTGGATTTCCCTTGGTGTCTAACTTTTGGATGCTGACTGGAAACTTATCTGACTGAAAATACAGGAACATGTGAAATAATACAGATGCGTATTTGAGTACTCTCTCATTTGGAAATCTGATAAACTGTTCATGGATTCTGTTTGCCAAGAACTAAGCATAGTTGTAAATTGTAGCAGGAGGCTTGCATGGGCGAAAGATAGAAAGTAAAGCAAGAACAACCGCATCCACATGCTCATCAATGGTGTATCTTAGAATACAAGGGAGTATGGTAATAATTTATCTGCCTCTCTCAGAGAAAATGGTGACATCATATGGAGGACTATTTATAGGAGTATGAGACTCCTCTATGATGAAAGTCTAGAAGATCCAAGCTTTCGTGGAAAGGTCTAGCTTTATGTAGAGTTCAAATAAGCCTTCAAGGGAGAGTGGGATATCATTTGGGCTTGGCTGGATCTAAAACATTTGATTGATTTCCTTTGTAGTGATGGTAAATAAAACCTGTTGATCAGGGTTGACTATGGTTCTCTGACTTGGAACACAACAAGCCTGGTAGAAGTGGATTATTTCTAGGAATAGGTGTACCTGTGGGAACAAGTACTTGGGAAAATTTGACTCCCATAGGTGAATGTCATCATTCTAGCTCAAAAAATTGTCTTTACTCCAGCAGTGGAGTTTCAATAGGTAGCTAGGGGAAATAGCGTCTTTAATTTGAAATTCTCTGTCAGCTAATGGGAGGTGGTCAATATCTAGGTGAGGGGTTTGCATAGGTCTTACATCTAGAGAGGTTTGGGAAGCTGTTGGCTTGTATGGGCCTGAACCAGGTTCAGAGGTGATTTAGCCAAACAAATCCTGGTACTACTGGCCCTTTAGGCAATAGTTCGCAGAGCGCAGATTGAGGTATCACATGAAGTAGTATGGGAGGATTCTAGAACTAGGTTTACGCACCCTACGGATGTCTAATGAGCTTCTGGAAGTCCACAGTTTGACCCTGCATGCACGTTGCTAGGCGCATCTATTAGTCCCTCGCAACCTGTGATGCTGCCTTCGCGTAGCCCTACTCAGGGCGCAATCCATATTATACCCAAGTTCCTTACTATTTAACCTGTTATTACCCAATTACTTAACTTATCTATGTAAGACTAGTGATAATTGAGAGTATATCCAATAATCATATAAGTGCGCACGATAAACAAAACAATATAGATGTATATAATGTGTTACATAGCAATTTGTCACTGTCCCTGTTAACAACCCATAAAAATAGCCCTTTTCCATTAGCACGGTTCCACAGTGCAGCACTCACGGTAATGGGGGAAATCCTCCAAAGAGGGCGCGCCAGTTGGCGCTCTGTCACAGGGCCGCACTCGCACCAGACATAATCAGTGGTGTTTTTTAACAAACCAACAGCGGAAGATTCATCCTAACAAACTCCTTGACTGAATCTATCTTGAGTTGGGTGATTTGGCTTCAGATCTCCATAGAGAGGAAGTGGTTTGCCACCTCCCATGGAAGCTTCTTTAGTGATAAAGCCAATCCCATGAATATTGTGGATGATCCCAACTCCCCCTCCTCCATCTATAAAAGCTTGTCCATTTTCCTTGGCAAGCTAGTTCCAGAGTTCCAGAGTTCCAGAGTTCCAGAGATTTAGAATTGTCAAGTTTCCAAGAGCTTCATGCTGCAAGAGCCTTCTTCATTCCCATAAGGCTAAATCTAAGTAAGGAGATTCTTGTCCAAGTCACCAAGGAGAGAGAGGCTTGTTCCCATTCCCAACAAGCTTTGCAAGACATGTGCTGCTGATCACCTAGCCAAAGGAGGATTTGACGTCAGAACTATGGTTGTATTCTTCTTTGTTTATCAATAATAGACAACTATTATTATGGTTCCACTCTTATTGTTTTTTGTAATGATGATGAGTTATATCCTTTCTGACTGATATATAGTTGCATCTATTGGATTTTATGCTTGTGTTTGTTTTGTTCTTTGCATGTGCAGGTGTCCATTCACAGAGATCGTGGGGATCGTGACGAGTCGAAGCAAAGTAACGGGAGCGTCGACTCTTCTACAAGTACTAGCGTTGGAATCCAGGTAGGCCCTCATCATTGGTCTTTGATTTGCAACTAGGAACCTGCGTGATAGCGTTGTTCAATTGTTTATAGACCCAATCTGGGCTAGTAGGAATCACCTCTATCCGCAGAGGGGATTTACCTCCACAACAATTTAGCGACTCCACTGGGGAGTTGGCTTTTTGTCTTGTTGTTTGATTTGTCTTGTTGTTTGATTTGTAAACTTTAGATGGAGCCTGGAGTACAGCCAAATAGCCTTCGAAACGCTATTGCTCTGCATTAGCGAAGTAGATCAACGCCACTTTAGTCCATCTCCGGTTTGGTTTACGAACTAAACAGCTTGGAACTTGCCTTGTTTCTTGGTTGTTTCTTGGTTTTTCCTGCTTGGTTAGCCCTCTGGGTTGAGTTCTTGTGCTGCTTCTTGTCACTTGGTGTACCTGGATACTGTTGGCCTAGCTTTGGCTCGTTTGTTTTTTATTTTTGCATAGCAAACTTGGTTGGCACGCTTTTATAGCGTTACAGTCACACCAATTGGTGCTTGTTCCTCATTGACAACCCTCGCCAATCCCTGGAAGGCGCCAGTTGCAGCCTGACAGTCACGCCAGGCCTGGGAAATTTTGAAGTTTGCTTGGTTCTGAGCCTCCTGAGCTTGGTTTTTGTTCTGGGTACCTTTTTTCGACTACTTGAGTTTGTTGGAGTGTTGCTTGACTGGTTTTGATCTTTACCCTTTGGGTGGTTGCCTTTTTCCATCGATTTCACATTTCTAGCCCTAGGGCATCTAGTGGCTTTGTGTGTCGAGCCTTCCTCAGGTGTTTTTGATCTTCTAGTGGTCCAGTCGACTCTCTGATTACTCCTTTGCACTTGTTTGGTGGTTGTAAATCATTTTATTGCGTTATTTAGGTGACTTGCTCCATTTTCACTTGAATTCCTCTTTGTTTCGCTTTAAACCTAGATTACACGGCTCATTGGTCTCTTTGGGGACTTTTCTCATTCTTTGGAGGTTTGCTTGGTCATTTAGGGATCTGAATGTGCTTGTATTGAGTGGAATTTGTTTGTTATCATTTCTCAAAGTTTGTTTAGTGCATTTTGCCATCAACATAAAAGAAAAAATCTCTTTTGCTTTGTATTAGTTAATGAGAATTAAAGCTTTTCATTGTGATTAGTGACCTTGAAGAAAAGTTTGTTAATTTCCATTAGCTGCACTAGAGAGGTTCTTTGTTGTTTTGTGATCATTTCGTTTGCGTGAAAGCTTTCAAACCCTCTTGTAACTAGCATTCATCGAATGAAATGACATATTTTGGCATATAGTTTGAATTGAGGGAATTTTGAGATATTACATATGATCAGGCCTGAAAACTGAAACCTAATACAAGATCAAATTTAAAATGAACTGAATGAATCTAACAACGCATTGGGACATAACGCACATTTTTTAGAGGTCTAGGCTAGAGACGTGCTCTGGCGTCGTTAAACCTAGTCACTATTGTTTCCACTCAAGGTTGGGTGATTCCTCCTTTTGTGACTCAATTGTGGTCTAGTACGGACTTGTGCTCCCACGTACCATCGAGTATATGGGGAGACCCCACTAGGTTATCATCCTTTATCCATAAGAAGCTGTGTCTGCCGCCTTACGACCCGTAACGCACCGAACACAGCATTCGAGAAGATTCACTGCCGTACGGAAAGTCCTTGGTTTTAATACGATTGCCAAGGTGTATCTGCAGTTTTACGGATTGTCTGGTAAACCTTTTGCCTAGTTCTCCAGAGTAGTCACTTTTTGATCCTTTTTGAACTCCCTAAAAGAAAAGTCTCACCTGAGCATTTTTCACTTCGGGCTCACTAAACATTCGAAGGCGACTAGAGTCATCTTTTTGTCCTTTTCTCGACTCTTTAAAGATGAAAAGGTCAGTTAATGTCCTGCACACAAATTTATTCGGCCACGTTCAAACTTACCCTGTTAGATCTTGTTTGCGTTAGTTTGAGTAGGGTCCTTTCTTGTTAGTTTGTCTAGGATTTTTTGAATCGAATCATCCTAGCGGAATCATCGATCCCGTCTCCCATCCCTAGTGACCAAGCGTCTCCTTCTTCTGCTGCCCCTAAGACACCGGTTGGTAGTGGCAGTTTCCCTATTATTCCGAGTGTCCAACCGCTGAACTCTCGCGCTCCAGAAGACGATTTTGACGATTTACATTGGAACCCTGTTTGAGAGCCTTCCGAAGAGGATACTCCTTTTACTCCTACTAGTGCATCAGCCCCAATGTCTTCCTCTGATATGGATGACACATCTCCCATCGCGAGTGAGACACCCATTGTGACGAGTGTCGAAACTCCTATCACAGCCGTAACCCCACTCTTCAGTGTCACCCCTCTTGGTGTCACGTTTCCCTTACGCTATAGGGCTTTGAGGGATGTTATGGGTTCTAGGAACCCCTCCTCGAATACCATGTGGGATCACAACATCACTCCCACTACGGGATCTTTTATCCCTCAAATTCACAATACAGTTGTCACTTTAGTCCCAACTATTTTGACTGTTTGTGTAGCATCTTTAGCAGCTGTTGTTAGTGTCGTTAAGACATCCTCAACTGTAACTACTGTTGCTGGTCCGTCACACGGTTCAGTAAATAGTGGCCATTCGGTACCTACAACAAGAGTTGTCAATCCTACACTAAGTGCCCCACCTTCTTCTGGTTCCATTCCAGCAGGGGAGGCATACCATCAGTATTTGCAAGCCATCCAGAATCCAGGTGTGCAAGGTCAAAATCATTATTATGACCCTGTACTGCATCATCTTTATATTAGATCCTTGCCATCTCAGCCAACGGTTGAGGTCTTAGTCCCATTAAGTGTTGCTTAGGGTACCACTCGTTATGGTGGTGGCCAAGCACCCCTTTCGGATCAAGGACCATCTTATCAAGGACCGTCTTATCAAGGACCATCTTATCAAGGTCAGCCGTCTTACACGCAGCCTTCTTATGGGCAGCAGTATTACGGGCAACCTTATCCAGGGTAGCCTGGAGGCCCACAAGGACAACCCTTTCAGGGACAACCTTTGTCCTATGGTGGTCCATCTTTCACTTATCTTGGGAAACTCTCTGGAAATCCAGGACAACCTTATATGCAACAAGGACAACCTAGAGTCCAGCAGGGATACCCTTCCGGTCAACCTTATGGGAATCCAGGACAACCTTATATGCAACAAGGACAACCTGGGATCTAGCAAGGGTACCCTTCTGGGCAGGGTGGTCAGCCTTACGTACAGCAAGGCCAACCCACTTCCCAATCTGGTCAACCATCTGGACAAGTTGGTCAACCTCAAGGTCAACCAACCGTCCAGCTCGTTGAGCCATCTGTTCCACAAGGACAACCCTCGGTTGTACAGGGACAACCCAACACCCAGCAAGCTCAACCTTCTGGGCAAGTGGGTCAATCCAAAAATCAACCAAGGCAACCTTCTAGCTAGGTGGCCCAATCTCCATCTTCTCAAGGACATCTTTCTAGGCCTGCTCAACCGGGCATGCAAATGGTTATTGCTTCTCAAGCTCAACTCGGTTTTCAGCCCCAGGCTGGGCCCCAGACCCAAACTGGTATTCAGATGCAAGATGGGTTTCAATCTCAACCTTCTTATCAAGCGCAGCCTGGTCCCCAGGCTCAGTATGGAGCCCAGCAACCTTATGGTTACCAACAACCCCAGGGGCAAGCTCAGTTTGCCCCGTACCAAAATTATCAACAAATGCAGGTCACTCCTTATCAGAATTACCAGCAACAGTATGTTGCTCCTGCAGGCCAAGTTGGTAATCAATGGGGTGCTGGGGGGAAAATCCAGAGTCAGTCGTCCAGTTATGGATATAACCCCTATGGACAGAATCCCTACGGACAGAACCCCTATGGGCCAGGTCCGTCTAAACAAAATCAATGGGGGCAACCAGCCACTGGTTAGAACTCCGGTGCTACCTCTTATTCACGGCCACAGATGTCCTTCAATCCTCAGTTACCCTTCTTAGCAACATTGGAACTGCCAGATGTGTCTAAATTGACTAATGATCCTATCCTTCATAATCCATTCCGGCCACCAGTTCCAACCAAGATTCCCGGTGATTGTCCCAAATTTGATGGCAAAGCTGGAGAAGACCCCCAAGCCCACATTATGACTTATCACCTTTGGTGTTCGTCAAATCCTTGGCTTGACGATTCAATACGGCTCCGCCTTTTTCAAAGGACTCTCACCGGCTCGGCTGCGAAGTGGTACATTGAGCTAACTCGCGAATCCTTTCAAGATTTTAACTCGTTGGCAATGGCATTTCTAACTCATTTTCAGTTGCCCATTCGGTATGAGACGGGAACGCATCTCCTCACGTCTCTTAAATAGGACACGGCCACGCACATATCCGATCATATACATGAATGGAGATGGCATTGTCGTTTGATCAAGTTCTGGATTCCTGATCAGCTCCTCACCGATTGGTTTACAACCTCCTTTGTCCCAGCGATTGTGCGAGACATTGCTATGGGAGCTTGTGTAACTGAAGAGCAAGCTATTGTGCGTGCTCAGTACCTCGACTTGGTTTATTCCCAGTTAAGTACCCTATATGATTATTTGCCTAACGCCTCGAGACCCGAAACATCCAAAGCTCTGCCAAAGCCATTTGTTGACAGTGTTATTGGATCTGTAAACCCGTCTTCGAAGAAATCTTCCACGAACCCTGGGACGCAAAAATCGAATGCTTCGAACGAAAATGCTTCTCAGGGTGTGTCTAATTCTGGAACTACTTCCGAGGTTAACGTCATCTAGTCCACCACGGCAGATAAAGCCTCGAAAGGAAAGAAGAAGGCGAAAGCGAAAAATAAATCTGATCAACCCAAACAGGACTCCCCCAAACCTCCACCCGAGGAAGGAGCCAAACGTAAACCAAAGTATCCTTGTCTTATCTGTGACGAGGATCACTATAACAAAGATTGCCCAAGGCAGTCTGAAGTTAGTCGTTTATTGAAAGGCGCTCCTGGGACTCCTGTGATGCTGAAAGAACCTTTCCCCTCACAGCAAACGCAAATGGTGGCTGACCCATCTTCATCTTCTTCTCCCTTTGGTTCCCAAGTGTTCATGGCTGGAACGATTCTCGTTCACATTATAACTCGAGCAAAGGAATATCCGTCACCTGCCGGGAAAGAGCCTGAGGTTCCCTCAAGCACTCCTCCATCCAGTTCTGGCCCGCTCCATATCGAGAGACCTAGCACTGAGACGCCTATTTGACCCCCTCCTAAAGGTGTACTCCGGAGATCTTCTTACAACCCTAATGCTCGTGCTACCCAGCACTATAGCATCATTGAGGACTTAGCTCAGGCTCCGTCAGCTATATCCACTCTAGAAGTTCTCCAGAGTTTCCCCCCCCAGAGGAAGTCCTTGCTATTGGCCATCGATGGCATCGACCCAGCCGACTCGGACTTGATCACTTTTGATCTCGAGAGCCATGTACCAAGACTGCCTCACCAGATTGCCTTCCTCATTCAGGTCATCATCAATTCGAAAAGGATTCATCGTACGGTCATTGATGAAGGCACTTCAACTTGCATTATGTATGTTTCTTGTTGGAAGGCTATTGGGTCTCCAACTTTGAGTCAGTTTCCTACGACCCTAGAAGCCTTTGACGGGAGAGAATCTCGCCCTTACGATATCCTCCAACGCTTGCTGATTACTTTGGAAGGGAAGACTGTTGAAGTGGAAGTTGAAGTCGTTGACGAAAATCTTACTTACAACCTCCTTTTGGGCCGGAGCTAGACATACGCCATGCATGCCGTGGCTTCATCTCTATTTCATGTCATTCGTTTCCCTCATCAGGGGAAAATTGTCACAGTAGACTAGCTCTCTTTCTTTGCTTCTTCTTCTGAAGGCAATGTGCCTTTTGTGGAGCATACCTCCATTCCATTGGAGAGTGTGGGAGCTAGGCTTTTAAAGATCCCGCCCTCATGGGTGTCTTTTCACTCCCACCTCCGAACCTCGCCTCTATCAATATGATTTCAGTTCGTTCTGATCATTGGGTCCTTCCCCCCATTGACCAGATAGAATCGTGGGGCGATGAGATGTCGTTGAGTCCCGCCGAACTCAACTACGTCGAGATTGTTTCTGTATTGGCTCCTCCTTCTGAATCTACTTCTTTAAGCGGAACTCTTGACTCGTATGCTCATTCCCCTTGGCTTGGAGATTGTGCTTCTTCGGATCCTTTAAAGGAAATATTTCCTTCTGATGAAGCCATTATAGAGACCATGTCTCTTGAGGAACCCCCTTGGTTCAATCTTCACCATCGTTCCTCATTCCTCCCTACCCATCGGGAAATGCTTGCCTGTCTCGAGCGGTTTGCTTGTTGTCTCCCTTCGCAACCCCTTCAGACACCCATCCAAGTATATCAAGTGTCTTCTGAAAGGAATCTCGGAAACATCATGCAAACTCAACCAATCGACATCTCTGTTAAACCAGGGATTGTCGAGCATATCTATATCGGAGTGACTTGTACTCCTGAGGAAATTCAACTTTATATTGGTCTCTTTCGCAAGTTTCATGACATCTTTGCTTGGTCTTACGAAGAAATGCCCGGCATCGACCCAAGCATTATGGTGCATGAGATACCCATGTATCCGGGAGCTAATATTGTTCAACAGCGTTTACGCCCCGTGCACCCCCGAAAGGCTGCAGCTATTAAAGCGAAATTCGAAAAGCTTCTCAAGGCTGGCTTTATCTACCCCATCCCACTCACAAATTGGGTCTCCAATATCGTCCCTGTGGATAAAAAGCAGGGTACCATCAGAGTTTGTGTTGATTACCATGATAATAATCGAGCCTGTCCAAAGGATAACTACCCCACACCCTTCATTGACCAGCTCATTGATGAGTGTGTTGGAAGTGAGATATACTCGTTTATGGACGGTTTCTCTGGTTATAACCAGATTAATATTGCACCAGCTGATCAACACAAGACCGCCTTTATCTGTCCGTGGGGCACTTTTGCTTACAAAAAGCTCCCTTTCGGTCTAAAGAACGTCGGTGCTACCTTCCAATGCGCGATGTCTTATGCATTCCATGATATTCAACACATCATACAGCCTTACCTGGATGATACTCCAGCTCATTCAGCTAAGCGTCAAGACCATCCCGCTCATCTCCGCAAAATCTTTCTCCGATGTCGACACTACCGTATTCAACTCAACCCGCATAAGTGTGTCTTCTGCGTAGAGTCTGGCAGACTTCTCAGGTTCATCGTCTCCTGAGAGGGCATTCGTCTGGATCCCCTTAAAGTTGAGGCCATTTTGAATCTTCCTCCCCCTGCTTCCTTGCAGCAATTGCAGAGCTTGCAGGGTAAAGCAAACTTTTTACGACGTTTCATCCCGAACTATGCCAAGGTGGCCAAAGGTTTTACATGGTTACTAAAGCGAGATATCCCATTTCAATGGGATGCGGCCACTCAAGAGTCCTTCGAACATCTCAAAGCTCTCCTTGTTTCCGCTCCTTTGTTGCCTCCTCCGAATTACCATCGCGATTACACTTTGTATCTGGCCGCTGCTAATACCACCATTGGCATGGTTCTTGTTCAAGATGACGATGATGGCACTGAACATGTCATTTATTATCTCAACTGCAATTCATTAGATGCGGAATCTCGATATGCTTACGTCAAGAAGTTGGCATTGGCCACCGTTTGTGCTGTCCAATGCTTCCGCCATTATATCTTGTTGCGCACTACGATAGTGATCTCTGATTGCAACCCAATGATGTACATTTTGTCACGTCAACTGCTAGGGGCAAGTGCTCGAAGTGGATTGTCATCCTCCAAGAGTTCGACTTGGAATTCACTACTACCAAGTCCAAGAAATTGCTTGTCTTCACCGAATTTTTGTGCTCTTTGCCATCTCGTGCCGCACCCTCTCGGTTAGAGGATCACATTCCAGACAAAGCTCTCTTCCTAATCAGCACCCTCGATCCCTAGTACGGGGATATCATTGTCTATTTACAAATGTCCTCTTTTCGTCTTGAGACATCTAAAGATGCTCGACGACAGATCCGTCATCAAGCCTAACCATATCGCATTGTTGGGGACACCCTGTACCATCTCGGCGTTGATTCTATTCTCCGCCGATGCTTAACATTCGAAGAAGCCGAGAGAGTTTTAAATGACTGCCACTCTGGCGCTTGTGGCGGTCACATGTCCGGGTATGCCACTGCACAGAAAATCCTCCGCGCTGGTTACTTTTGGCCCTCCATGTTTAAGGATTGTATTCTTGTCATCCGCTCTTGTCACGAGTGCCAAATCTACCAACGGAAGATGCGTGCGCCTCCTGCTCCACTGCACCCCATTGTTACCGTCGGCCCTTTTGAAAAATGGGGCATCGATTATATGACCTGTAACCCTCGCTCGGCCGGGGGCATGGGTATATCATCATTGCCATTGATTACTTCACGAAATGGGCCGAGGCGATGCCTACATTGTCCAAAGACGGTCACACTGTGGTGCAGTTTTTATTCAATCATGTTATCTCACGGTTCAGAGTCCCTCAAGCCATCGTCATTGATCACGGCAAACATTTCCGTAATCATATGATGACTGAGCTTACAACCTAGTTGGGCCTACAGCATGATAGTTCGACTCCATACTATCCTCAGGCCAACGGTCAAGTAGAATTCGTTAACAAGGTCTTGGTTGCGATGCTTTAGCGAACCATTGGCATGCATAAGTCCGACTGGCACTTGATGTTGTTCTCTGCCTTGTGGACCTACCAAACCTCTGTGAAGGATGCCACCGGTTTCACTCCTTTCCAATTGGTTTATGGACTGGAGGCTACCCTTCCTATCAAGTGTGAAATCCCTTCGTTAAAATTAGCCTTCGAATTACTCCTTGACACTACTCCGGTAGAAGAACGCCTTCTTTATTTGGAGTGGCTAGACGAGACTCGTCGACTAGGCTCTTTAGCTATTGAAGCATAGAAGAAGCGAGTGAAAACTCACTTCGATCATGCTGTTCATCCTCGTTCTTTTGTTGAGGGAGATTTAGTCCTGCTCTACGATCAAGCCAATGATAAGCTGGGGGTAGGAAAATTCGAGCCCATGTGGCACGGGCCTTACATTGTAAAGAGAGTTTTGCAAAAAGGGGCCTACGAGCTTATTGACTACGAAGGGAATCCCCTGGATAAGCCCCGGAATGGGCTTTATTTGAAAAAATATTATGCATAATTCCAGGCACTCTATTTTTTTGTACATATGTGTGTTTTAGCAAAGTGTGTTGTGTGTGCATGTTTTCATGTTTTTGTCTTGGTGTGTTGGCGTGATTGTCGCTTATTGTGTCTTTTTGCTTCTTGGATAGATGTCTAGTTCGCCTTACGTTGGTTTCACTGATGGTGCCTCCCGCAGTACATGCAATTTTTCCTCTGCGGCATGGGTGATCTACGATCCTCATGGTGAGTTAGTAGACCTTCAAGGGCTTTGTCTAGGTTGTACCACGAACAATGTTGGTGAGTATAGTGTTGTGATTGAGTTACTAGCTGAGGCGATTAATCTCGGTATTTGAACATTGGTTGTGAACTTAGACTCTCAACTTGTCGTCCACCAGCTCAATGGGCGATATTCTGTCAGAGACCATCGGATTTTAAGGTTATATTTACGTGTTAAGTTGTTAGAAAGGGATTTTGATTTCATTACATATCAACATATTCCAAGACGATTTAATACGTTAACCGATGCATTAGCTAATTATGTATTGGACAGACATTTGCATAACATGTAATTTAAGATAGCATAAGAAGCATTAAAACACAATAAACCATAAAGCCATATATTATATATATATATATAATATATATATATATAATATATATTATATATTATATATATATATATAATATATATAATAATATATATATATATATCCAAATGTTTGCACAGTGTGCATCATCAAAAAATAATACATGTTTGTCTTAGTACATCCGGAGACAACATGTCTCTCAAAAAATATGCATGGAAATAAAGCCTAGATATCTAATCCCTATGGTGCTCATGGTAGCACGTCACTGCTCGCACTAAACGTCTCAAGAGTCGGTGGATGCGACTGGGCACACCCACCGTGTGCCTCTGGTACGCTAATGGAACATCCGCTAGCCGAGCATAATCCAGAATACCTTGAGCGATACCCTCAAGGTTCTGGATGAGTTCTCCCCCCTCAGCACCCTCCTCCTAATGATCTACTGCAGGCTAGTTTCTCCTCGCAATAGGAGACATGCCAGCTAGTCGCTCTAGGCCAACGTCTGCATATGCATATAATTGATATTAGAACAAGCATGTATTAACAAAAAAAAATCATAAAACACAAAATCAAAAAGAGGTCATACCTATCTCCTCATCCCAATCCTCTCCCTCTGGCAGTGGGAGATCAGGGTCGCTAGTGAAGTCAGTCCCTACATACAACCAATCCTCGACCACGATTAGTTGGCAGCGAAGCCACCCAAAAAACTCTGGCCTCCATGACATTTGTTGGCCTCCCCCCCCCTCTAGGCATCAGTGCCGCCCAACAAGCCATCCTCAGCTCTCAAGGCACCGGATTAGGTACAAAGGCCCCTTGGCCCTGAAAGATTGGTACCCGTTCCAAAATGAACATCACCATAATGGAACTGTACCCAAACTATTGCAGTTTGCACGCTTACCTTTTTTAAGCTGCCTCTTCATGTTGGTCGTCACCGCTGCCGCCCAATTGAAGATGGTTGGATTCAGACACTCTATAGCTAGTATAAGTTGGTTCTTTGTTGCTTCATGGGGTGCTTGTGCCCCCGTAGCTCGTGTGATGGTGAACAACACTGCTTTGAGTGTTAGATCCGGAATAATGGAGATATCCACTTTTGAGCTGTCGGATCCAATTTTTTCCCCTGTGCACACTCGAGCCATCACCTCCTTCATCTTCTCACCGGATGGCCTGCTACCTGTCAATAAGGGCACCGACCCTCTACGCGACAGCCCTGTGATGAAATAGACATCAAATACGTCCAGTTCCAACACTTGGTCTCGTATACGGAACACTTGATCGCGTTCATCCCAAAGGTTGATTAAGTATCGCAAGAGCTCTAACTGAGCTCGTAGATAAGACGTGAGGAAGTATTTCTTTAGCCTGCAATTTCTAAGGGCTTCCATGCAATCTTCGTCTACTATAGCCAATTCATCTACTCTGTCATGCTCTCTTTCCTTCCATTGAAGCACCATTTTGCTTGTTTCCCTGCAACCACAAGGTCAAAAAACAATGATCAGACCCTTGGTAAATTAAGAAATGGAGTAAAATTACATTTAAAATGTTAAATTTTGAAAAATACATGCGCTCGGCCATTGGCGCGATTTTTTTTAAAACAATCGTGCCCATGGGCGTGAGCCTTTGGAGAAAAAGGGCCCATTGGCGCGGGTCCGTGCCCAATACCCGCGCCAATGGGTGCAACCCTATTTTTTCAAATTCCCTCCATAAGGGTCGATAAAACAAGCTTAAACAAAAGAAAAATGGACTAAAATGGAGTAGGAGAGGAGGCCTCTTACCTGGAACTGACGGCGCTCCGAATGGTCGCACGGATTCGTCGCAATCGTCGCCCAAAGATCGCACACCAAAAGCATTACTGCCACTCTCTAATGAGGTAAAAGTAAAAAGTAATTTTTGTTTTTACCATTTTCACATGTTTATAGCTTTTTTAACCCTAAATAGGTTTCAAAAGTGATTTTTATGGAATATTTTAATGTATATTTTTGTCAAAAATGGATTTTACACTTGTTTTTGTGTAGTGACAGGTTTTTGTGCGACTTAGGCGATGAAACGAGTTGTATTTTATACTTTTTCAGACTCGGTAAATACACAAAAAAGTCATTATGGAGTTATCTTTCTGCTCTTTTATGAGTCTTTAAACATGAAAAGAATGCCAAGTTATTCCTCTCGACTCGTTAAACGTAAATGAGAGGCGGTCATCTTTAAACTCTTTTCCGACCGTGTAACAACGAAAAGATCGTCAGACCCTTGTCGTTTCAAGTTCGTTAACGGTTATGAAGCAACGTGGTTTCGATCGCTTTTTTACTTTTTCAGGTTGAAATCACTACTCATGAAAAGTACTCCTCGATTGTAATGATCGGGTGGTTCTTTCGAGAATTGTTTTATACTTTTTCGGGCTCGAGAGACACAACTTTACGAAAAAGGACACCCCTGGAGTTTCCTTTTCTGTTGTCTTTTCAAACTCTCTAAACATGAAAATACATTGAGTTCTTCCTTTGTCAGAATCGTTAAAACTTGATGACATTGGATTCCGTCGAAATGACGCTTTACAAGCATATGCTACCACTGTCAAGCTTGTCATTAAAAATAACCGGGGTACTCGCAAGAAATGGTGGGGAAAATGGAACCAGAATCATTATCGTGTCGGCAGTATGTCGCTCTTGAACATGGCACTTGTCTGCATTCGTGTCTGGGTGGGGACATCTCATCTCATTTTTCACTTGCCTCCATGGGTTTTGGGTGATCCTATTTGACCTCTCATCTGCTCACTACCTTGTCACCATGACCTCTGATCATTTGATTTCAAATACTACCAAGTCCACTGTCGTGCCGCCAATATGTTCAAGAGAAGTTTACCTCTGCAGAATACTCAACCTCCCTCTCATAACTCACATAACCCTGATTCACAAAACATATTATCCTTCTCTGTCTCGTGTCGATGATGTGGGAAAAATTATGGCCCACCTTCGATCAAGGTCGCTTCCTATCGACTTCAACTCATTATCCAGGAAGTTGACCTAGAGACTCCCTTCAAGTGCCTTGGAGCCTGCATGCCTCAATGGCAAGTTCTTCGTGTTCGACGCGAGGTTTTCACCATTGGCCTCCGATCGAATGATTTTATGGGTGTTCAATGCTGGCTCACTGATTCGCACGCTGTAGATTGTACCTATAGTACCTTGAGGGCCATTGTCATCATTGGTGGAAACTCTCGCGTCTGTTAATAGTTTTCATCATTGACTGGTAATCAGAGATGTTCCTGCATGTTCGACTTCGACTCCCATATTTGCATGCTTTAACTTCTACTTTGTTCAGGTCGAGAGGGAGCACAAGACCTTGGATTTTGGCTGTTAGAATCTAGGTTGCGATTTTGTGGATTCTTATGATCATTACATGACTCATTCACTGGATGGTTGTGACCATGCCTGAGTCTATTTATCGATCCTCACTGGATGACTGTGTCCATACCTTGGATCTAGATCTTTATGTACTTTGCTATGGAGGGTTGTGCCCATACCACATATATCATGTACTTGAGATATCAGTTGTACTTCTCCACGCAGGTTCTCTGGCGGCAGTGTTTTTGATTGGCCATGTTCTTGTAAAGCATTTCACCCCTCTCTCTTTCGGGCCTCATGCTTTAGGGGGCATCTGTTACACAGCAATTTGTCACCGTCCCTGTTACCCCTTCTCCCGCACCTTGGACGACTCGTTCTGGGACCTGTGAGAAGTGACATGACCTGGAAACACTTGCATTATATTCCCCTCAGTATGGACTCCATTTTCCCTGAAGACATCTTCTGCAAAAAACCCATAAAAACAGCCCTTTTTCCATTGGCGCGATTTCACTGTGCATCACTCGCGCCAATGGGGGAAATCCTCCAAAGAGGGCACACCAGCTAGTGCTCTGTCTCAGAGTCGCACTCGCGCCAGCCAAAATGGGTAGTGTTTTTAACAAACCAACATCTGAAGATTCTCTTAACCCACTCCTGAACTAAATCTATCTTGAGTTGGTTTAGTTTGGCTTCGAATCTCCATAGGAGGGAAGTGGTTTGCCACCTCTCATGGAAGCTTCTTAGTGATAAATCCAATCCCATGAATATTTTGGATGATCCTAACTCCTTCTCCTCTATCTATAAAAGCTTGTCCTTTTGCCTTTGACAAGCTTGTTCCAAAGTTCCAGAATTCCAAAGATTGAGAATTGTCAAGTTCATGCTGCAAGAAGCCTTCTTCATTCCCATAAGGCTAAATCTAAAGTAAGGAGATTCTTGTCCAAATAACCAAGGAGAGAGAGGCTTTTTCCCATTCCCAACAAGCTTTGCAAGACATGTGCTGCTGATCACCCAGCCAAAGGAGGATTTGACGTCAGAACTATGGTTGTATTCTTCTTTGTTTATCGATAATAGACAACTATTTTTATGGTTCCACTCTTATTGTTTTTTGTAATGATGATGAGTTATATACTTTATGATTGATATATAGTTGCATCTATTGAATTTTATGCTTGTGTTTGTGTAGTTCTTTGCATGTGCAGGTTTCCATTCATGGAGATCATGGGGATCATAACCAGCCGGAGCAAAGGAATGGGAGCGTCGACTCTTCTACAAGTACTAGCGTTGGAATCCGGGTAGGCCCTCATCATTGGTCTTTGATTTTCAATTAGGAACCTGCGTGATAGCGTTGTTCGATTGTTTCTAGACCCGATCTGGGCTAGTAGGGATCGCCTCTGTCCGCGGAGGGGATTTACCTCCACAATAGCTACATTAATGTAATTGTATGCTTGGAACCTCCACTTTACAATGAGAAGCTTTCAGAGCCAACATGTTTTCATGCACATGCCGTGAATGTTGTAAGACTATTCTTTATATATTTGCGATATAAGCGGTTTCATTTATGCTAATGTTAATGAACTAATTTGTTAACATTATTATGTATCTTATGAATATTTTTTATATTATCATTCTTGTTGTTATCTTGTGAATTATTTTGCAAGTTAACTAACGGTGTTTGTGTGTCTATTTTAAGATATGTGTTATTACTTTCTTTTAAGGGGCCCACTATTTCCCTTTTGACGTGAGCGAACCTTTCATGCATTAAACTTGATATTGCACAAAGTTCATACACTTGCTTCACCAAATTCATGTATATTCCATCTTATGTGTTTGTTGCAACCAAGGCTTATCTTTAAATCCGCCACTTTTGGTTATCAGCTATATCCTGGTTGGGGCTCCTACTCCAAATAGTGTGGGGTTTAGTTGGGACTTCACGTCAGGGAGACCCCCTTCCCTATTGGCAGCATCCAGCATTGTAAAAAAGTCTCGAGGATTCGTTTGATCAACCTAATTTGAAAAACAAACTAGTTGGTCGACTATACTTACCAAGTTTGACTTTGAAATCAAGTACCTCAAGGGAAAAGAGAATTGGATTGTTGATGCACTTAGTAGGAAGATTCAATTGAATAACCTAGAAACCATAGGTGTTCATGGATTGGACCTAGCATAATGGGTCCAAAGTGCAGGGAAACATGATGACAAGTTTCAACAGATAAAAGAAAACCTACAACAAGATGGTGAGGATGAGGAATATCATCTTGCAACTGATGGTGTAATCAGATTCATGAACATAATGTATGTGCCAAACAAGGATGATTTGAAGAGGCTCATAATGGGAGAGTTCCATGCAAATCCATATACCAACCACCCAAGATACTAGAAGACTCTCATGGCCATCAAAAAGTCTTATTATTAGCCTAATTTTAAAGAGAAGTGGTTGATGTTGTTGTTAAGTGCATACAATGCCAACAGGTGAAGGTCGAACATAAAAATCCAACAGGTTCGTTGCAACCCATTCCCATTCCATAATGGAAGTGGGAAGTGATCTCCATGGATATCATTGCCAATTTTCTAAAGGCCTCTGGGTAACATGATGCAATTATTGTGGTAATTGACACAATAAGAAAAGTGGCTCATTTTGTAGTAATCAAATCCACCATTTCAGCTAGTGGGGTGGCTCAAATATTCATAAAGGAGATTGTGAGGTTGCAAGGAGTTCCCAAGAAAATAATTTCAGACAGAGATGCCAAGTTCACTTAAATGTTTTAGAAGGAACTATTTGCAATCTTAGGGACAAATTGGCCTTTAGTACAACTTGTCATCCACAAATGCATGGGAAAACAAAGAGGACAAATAGAATTGTTGAAAACATTTTGAGGATGTATGTGATGCACCAACCTAAGAAGTGGGAAGAGTATTCCACTTGTCAAGTTTGCATACAACAATGGGTAACAAGAATCTCTAAAGATGAGCCCATTTAAGGAACTTTATGAAAGGAGTTGTAATACTCCTATAAACTAGAGCAGTCCAATTAACAGATTCCTTAATGTGCCTGACATGCTAAAAGAGATGGAGAAGAAAATGCAGGTCATTAGGAAGAAATTAAAGGTGGCATAAGAAAGCAAAAAAATTATGCGGATCAACATAGGGTGAATAAGGAGTTCCAAGTTGGGGAACAAGTTTACATGAGAGTTAGACCCAAAAAAATTCCCTTGAATATTGGATCATGTGCTAAGTTGGAACCACAATTTTTTGGGCCTTTTGAGATACTTAAAAGAATAGGGCCAAGGGCCAATAGGCTGGCCTTACCTCCATTAGTAAAAATCCATAATGTTTTCCATGATTCTTTGCTTAAAATATATGTACATGACTCTAATCATGAGATTGATTGGTCTATGTTATAGGTGGAACAAGAGGGAGAGTTTCAGCCAAAGTCACTATGCATCCTAGACCGAAGGAACCTCGCACTTCAGAGTCAAGCAATAGAGCAAGTCAAAGTGAAATGGAGGCACTTTGGACTCGAGGAAGACACTTGGGAAATTATTGATTCAATGACGGGAACATATGCTTTTTTGTTTGCTAGTTGAAGCAACGTATCTAAAATTGGAAGTATTGTATAGAGTTGTGCTTACAAAACTCCATGAAATAGTGTGTTTCTTATTAAATACTTTTTTGTGTTATATATGGACAAAGAACATTGAGGACAGTAACCCGAATTGTTTGTGACAACCCCAATTATTGTACACTCATGTATGTAATTTAAATATTTTGGGGGGGAAATGGGTTGAGTAATAGGACACAGAATCAAGAGGTTGAGAACATTGCTTGATAGTGATATTTTTAAGGTTTCCTTATAGCATGAATATGAGTTGGTACATCAATCTAATAGTTGTGTAAAAAGCTAAACATTATATTTTCTTATCAGTTGTGCTTCTTTACAGTAGTGGACAAGGAAACAAGGACACTAAGTGAAAATAAATAAAAATATAATGGGTAAGTTTCCAGTTGGTAAGGTGTGTTGGCTACCCTTTGCAACAAGCTAACCAACAATTAACAACCTAGGGAACATGCAGCTAGCTGGCACTTTCCTCATTGGCTAACAATATTTTGGTGGCAAACATCATTATTTGAAGGGAGACAATTCAAACAACAAGGATAAGATCAGGAGAACAATTAAGGATAGCGCAATAAATGAGGCAAGAGAGAATTGAATAGTTAGGAAGGGAAGAGAGAAACCATTGGAACAATTGCAAAGGGAGAGGCCAGTTGAACAATGGAGAAGAAAGAAGAGAAAAATGCAGAAGTAACAAAAAAGCATAAATGGAAAAGAAAACATAGAGCAAGACAAAGAGAAGCAATCAAAAAGGAAAAGAGAACGCAAAGGAGTAGGGAGATGAATCCTCAATTATCAAGGAGGTAGGAGGAAATAGCCTCCAGAAGAGGAATTAATTGACTCTCAATTTCATGTTGGCAAGAGGGAAGAGATGGTGTTTCTATGAGTTCCCTGAGGGCTGGGGTGGAGAAATTGTTCTTGGAAATTCTTGTAGGGTTTCTGGAAGCTTTCTTGTTGTAATTTTCTTTGATTGTGGGTATTGGATTCCCCAAGTTGGGTGGAACCATAGTGTTGAAATTTGAGGGGTGGAGATAATAGGTCTCTAGACTACCTATACATTTTGTGACTGCAAATAAGTTGGTGGGTGGAGGTGGGAGAATTTGTAGAATCCTTGGTTCAGCTGGCAGTTGAGTTTAATCCATGAGCAAAAGACCCCTCAGCCTCTGGAATCTAGCGCGGGGGTGATAGCTGCAAGTGAAAAATGGTTGCAGTTATATATGGTTGTGTGGAGAGTTGTTGTCCCAATCTTAGTTTCCCGATAGCTTTTGAGATAAGTATTATTGATGTTCTTCAATAGTAATGAAAATATGTTTTCATTTTTTATTTGAACTAATGTTATTGATGGATGAAGCATGGTATGTAATTTATTGTTTACATGACTAACTAATATGTTGTTGGGATTGTTTTAAAGGTGTTGGAACAATTTGTTTGTATTGGTTATGTTTTAGTAGTAACCAACATGGAAACTCCTTATTATTTACGGTGGTATAATCTTGATTTTACTGCAAGCTCATATTGGTCTATTTACCTTGTATGATTTCCTTTCCAAGTCTCCTAGTGAACTACGCCCAATTCTTGGGTCTAAATTTCCATCCTTCTCAAAGATTAGGCATAGACAATCCTTGCATTTTTGTGTTGTTGATGATATTGTCTCTTAAGATTTTGTAACTTGATTTCATGTCCCTGGTTAGAGACAACTAATAGTCTCTATAAGTTGTTAATGATTTTATTAAGTTGAGTCCTGAAAGGAAGCTCCATCTTCACACCAATCTCAACTTACAATAGTTAGATTGTACTATATATGTATAATTACCAACAGAGTTTATGTGAGTGGTTGTGTGTCACCTCATACTGCAGTAAGCATACCTCGAAGAAGGTTTAATGCTAGACATCATTCCTTAAGAGTCACTATTGTTATTCCTCCTCTCTGTTCACAATCAGAGAGACTAGACATATTTCTACTAAATTGGATTTCTGAGAGGTCGAATGCAATTATTTTGTGCAACCAAATAACTCTCTTTATTTAAGAGTCTTGTTCATTCATAGTTGAAAACCTCTGAAATAAATTGATGCAATTTACATCCCAATAAATGTTATATTAAACTGGCACTTATGATGTTTTAAAGACCTCTCAAAGGAGTAGTTAATTGTGATTTTTGTAAAGGCATGGCCTACTCTTATAGTGCCACATCTGAACTAATTCCTCATTATTATGGGCATAAATTTTATGGTGAATTGAATGTTTTAAAGGCGGGTTACGTTGGTTATTTCACTTTGCACCATTCGATAATCACATTTGTTATCCCTAGTGGACACCACAGTGAGTATGTCATAGATGCATCTCGCACCATGCATCCACCTTATATCCATAGCACATAATATGACTATGACAATTCGAGCAGAGAGGAAAACCTTAGCCTCGGGGGCCATAACACTTACATGACTGAGGGAAAAATCCAAACTTATGAATGGTGGAGATCTGATTGAGAGGATCGATGACCCAAAAACAATAGCATGATCCCCCTTGTGACATCAGCAAGGAAGGCCGAGGTAGCACTATTGCATATAAACCCTTGGATCAACACCATGTTGGCAGACATTTGGATCAAAGACGTGAAACTCTGAATGGAATGGAGATAGCAAAATCCCCCCCCCCCCCTTTGTGACGTCATGGAAAAAAAAATTTGCCAAGAAATGTTTTGGCTGAGAAAGGATTTCCACAAAGGCAAGTTACTTCTGAGAAAGGTTGTCATCGAGAAAAGATTTCCTCTAAGGTGTGTTTCCTTTGAGAAAGGTTGTCGCTGAGAAATTCTTTCCTCCATTGTGGTTTTCATTTGAGAAATGTTCTTGTCGAGAAAGGTTGTCATTGAGAAAGGTTTTCCTCAAAGGTGGGTTTCCTCATACTACAGTAAGCATACCTCGAAGAAGGTTTAATGCTAGACATCATTCCTTAAGAGTCACTATTGTTATTCCTCCTCTCTGTTCACAATCAGAGAGACTAGACATATTTCTACTAAATTGGATTTCTGAGAGGTCGAATGCAATTATTTTGTGCAACCAAATAACTCTCTTTGTTTAAGAGTCTTGTTCATACACAGTTGAAAACCTCTGAAATAAATTGATGCAATTTACATCCCAATAAATGTTATATTAAACTGGCACTTATGATGTTTTAAAGACCTCTCAGAGGATTAGTTAATTGTGATTTTTGTAAAGGCATGGTCTGCTCTTATAGTGCCACATCTGAACTAATTCCTCATCATTATGGGCATAAATTTTATGGTGAATTGAATGTTTTAAAGGCGGGTTACGTTGGTTATTTCACTTTGCACCATTCGATAATCACATTTGTTATCCCTAGTGGACACCACAGTGAGTATGTCATAGATGCATCTCGCACCATGCATCCACCTTATATCCATATTACATAATATGACTATGACAATTCGAGCAGAGAGGAAAACCTTAGCCTCGAGGGCCATAACACTTACATGATATTCCATCTCAACTGAGGGAAAAATCCAAACTTATGAATGGTGGAGATCTTATTGAGAGGATCGATGACCCAAAAACAATAGCATGATCCCCCTTGTGACATCAGCAAGGAAGGCCGAGGTAGCACTATTGCATATAAACCCTTGGATCAACACCATGTTGGCAGACATTTGGATCAAAGGCGTGAAACTCTGAATGGAATGGAGATAGCAAAATCCCCCCCCCCCCCACCTTGTGACGTCATCGAAAAAAAATTGCCAAGAAATGTTTTGGCTGAGAAAGAATTTCCACAAAGGCAAGTTTCTTCTGAGAAAGGTTGTCATCGAGAAAAGATTTCCTCCAACGTGCATTTCCTTTGAGAAAGGTTGTCGCTGAGAAATTCTTTCCTCCATTGTGGTTTTCATTTGAGAAATGTTCTTGTCGAGAAAGGTTGTCATTGAGAAAGGTTTTCCTCAAAGGTGGGTTTCCTTTGAGAAAGGTTCTTGCTGAGAAGGATTTCCTCCAAAGCAGGTTTCCTCCAAGGCGAGTTTCCTCTAAGAAAGGTTCTTGCTGAGAAGCTTTTCTCCAAAGCGAGTTTCCTCTAGGAGGGTTTTCAGCGAGATGGTTTCCTTTGGGGTGAGATTTCTCTGAGGAGTTTCATCCGAGGAGAGTTTATCGAGAGATGGAGTTCTTTGTGAGATGGGTTTTCACTGAGATCTCAGGATCTCGGATCTCAAAAGTTATCACATCCCTCCTCCTCTCAATCCTCTGAAAATGTTTTCTTCGAGAAGGTTCCTTTCGAGATTGGAGTTCCATCTGAGGCAGGTTATTACGTGGTCAGTGTGCATCAATTAACGGCTAAAGACCTCTCAAAGGACTAGTTAATTGTGATTTTTGTAGAGGCATGACGCACTCTTACAGTGCCACATCTAGACTAGTTCATCATTATTATGGGCATAAATTTTATGGTGAATTGAATGTTTTAAAGGCGGGTTACATTGATTATTTTACTTTTCATCGTTCGATAATCACATTTTTTATCCCTAGTGGACGCCAAAGTGAGTATGTCGTAGATGCATCGTGCACCATGCATCCACCTTATATCCATAACACACAATATGACTATGACAATTCAGGCAGAGAGGAAAACCTTAGCCACAAGGGCCATAACACTCATATGATCTTCCATCTCAACCGACAACAAAGTCCAAAATTATGAATGGTGGAGACTTGATTGAAAGGATCGACGACCAAAAAGCAATAGTATGAGCCCCCTTGTGACATCAGCAGGGGAGTGGTGGGGGTAGCATTATTGCAAATAAACCCTTGGGATCAAAACCATGTCGACAAACAGTTGAATCATATGCATGGAACTTTGAATGAAATGGAGATATCGGAAGTGCCCCCCCCGGGTGATGTCATGGAGAAATGTTTTCGTTGAGAAAGGTTTTTACTAAGAAAGGATTTCCACCAAGGTGAGTTTCCTCTGAGAAAGGTTGTCATCGAGAAATGATTTCCTCCAAGGTGGGTTTCCTTCTAGAAAGGTTGTCATCTAGAAATGATTTCCTCCATGGTGGTTTTTATCCGAGAAAGGTTCTTATCAAGAAAGGTTATCGCTGAGAAAGGTTTTCCTCCAAGGCGGATTTCCTCTGAGAAAGTTTCTTGCTGAGAAGACTTCCCTCCAAAGTGGGTTTCCTCAAAGGCGGGTTTCCTCTAAGAAAGGTTCTTGTTGAGAAGGATTTCCTCCAAAGTGGGTTTTGTAACAATACTTGTTAAAAATCCATGTAAAAAAATACAAGACCAAGGTCATGGGACACATATTTCAAGTTGAATGTTGGGCAAAATATCCTAGTGGATGTTCATTTCAGTTACTATGGCTAAAGGAAAATGGCAAAGGCAATGGAAAAGGATTTGGAAAGGCAAAATGACATTTTTGGCACATTTATTTATGAAAATATTGAAAATTAGGAGAAAAGGAAGGTGAAAGGTCATAAGTTGCATGTGAGGAGGAAAATGAAAGAAAATAATGGAAATTGAAGAAAATAGAGACCTCATTGAAAAAAAGGCATCTGAGGATCAGTGGGCAGGCTTAGTCAGTGTAGCTTTTTGTCAGTTTAGTTTTGGAGTTCTCATTTTATTATCTCTCCCTCATACTCTTGGAAACTTAGAGTTTTCTTGGAGCACCCTTGGAGGGTGTGGCATACTTGGATGCTTGGAGAAAGAAGGAAAAGGAAGAGCAAGAAAGCATAAGAAGACATCGTGATAAGCAACTATAGCAGTTTTTGCTTGTAGTTATTGAGTTGCATGTATGTTTTCCTCACTAGTTTTTGCATGCATGGCATATGCATGTGGTTTCTTGGCTATGATCTATCATTGGCATGGAGGATTGCTTGGATTGACAATGGATTTGCCTAGCCATAACACTTCTTGGATAACCATGGTGTTGGGGGTTTCCCATTTGTTTTCTGGTTGGTGCTCACGTTCCTTATGGTTGTAGGTTGAGTTATTAGTTCTTTATACCTTATTTGGAAAAAGGTTATGGAAGCCCTGTAACGTCTTGGTTGAGTTATTAATTCTTGGAGCCCTGGTTGGACAAACTCTCTAGAAGCCCTGTAACGGCTTAGGTTGAGTTACTAGTCCTCGAGCCTTGGTTGGACAAATGATCTGGAGCCCAACAACAGTTGTGGGTTGAGTTAATAGTCCTCGAGCCCGACAACAGTTGTGGGTTGAGTTAGTAGTCCTAGAGCCTGCCAGCAGTTGTGGGTTGAGTTACTAGTCCTGGAGCCTGGAAACAATTGTGGTTTGAGTTACTATTCCTGGAGCCTTGGTTGGACAAATGCTCTTGATCCCAACAACATTTGTGGGTTGAGTTACTATTCCTGGAAGCTAGGTTGGAACAAATGATTTGAAGCCTTGGATAGCTTAGATATACACCAATCTGATGATGGTTTGCAATGTTTGACTGTGAGGTGGAACCATTGTTTGAAGGGTTGAGGTGGTTTGGTCTCTCGAAGCCATGGTTCAGTTTTGATGGATTTGTTTCATGATATCCCACATTCATGCTTGGAATATGGCACGATGGTGACTGGTTGAAAGAAATATTTGGTTCAACCTAATCTACGGTCAAGTGGTTCGTGGAAGTCCTAAACCCGGTTGTTCATTTCATTCATTAATATGAGGTTATTTCTTCTTTTTAATTCATGAGTATTATATTGGTTTATATGTGGATTATATGATTGTTATTTCCTTGGTATTTCTATTGTTATTATGTTGGTTATGAACATGTATTATGACAGTGGCTATGTATGGCTCTCATAATGTTTTTACTTGTAAATGAATGAACAAAGTATCTATGGTCTAATAGATGAAATTACAGCTAATGAGTTGAGGCATCAATGTTTTTTAGTGATTCTCAGATAAGTATGATACCCCTATGCTCAGTTATGTTGTTAAGACCTATAACTTTCATATTTGTGACATGTTTGACGAAATGCATGTCATGGCTAGTAGGGGGCTAGTCTGGTCCTTATTGATGTGTTTTGCAAATGTATCTTTGTTCCACTGTAAAATTTCATTTACGAAAGTGTTTTGAGTTCTGGGCAATCACCTAGGCTCTAGGCCCGAAAAGGTGGCACCAATCCCAGAGTTGCAGGCACAACACTGGGGAAAAAAGTCCCCGGGCACTCCCTTGCCCTTGCTGAGGGAGCGTCAAGAACCTCCTATATGCACCCTTGTCCATATCAAGGGAGCGTCTAGGGATTTGATGCACTAAAACTTTAGTTGATCTCAGGGGCTAGTTACCTGATTGGTTGGGGTGGCTCCTCGGAGTTTTGTAGACGATGTGGAATGTTTGTGTGATGTGTTCCATCAATTCCACTTCCTTAACTGACACATAGGGATTCAAATCATATCATAGTAAATTCTCGTCACATGTTTACCTCGGTTGGTCGGTTACTTGGGTAGATGTGGGAGGAGGTTGTTACAGAGTGGTATCAGAGTGGGTTGTTCTCTCTTTGGGTAATATATGATACTACAGAGTAGTATCAGAGTGGGCTTTGTTCTCTTTGGGCGGTGTATGGTTTCCATTCTTTTAGGTGATATATGATACCATAGAGTGGGATAAAAGCATGGTTCACCCCTCAAATTAGATGGGCGGTGTGTTGGTCATGCATTCATGTTGGTTTCATATGTGTTCCTTATGCTTGTAGTCCATGTGCTTGTTGCATTTGCGTGGTGTTGATCATGGTTGTAGTGATGTAGCCATGCGAAGGTTGATGGTGTTGTTGTGGGATGTGTCATCATGAGTGTATGGTTGCATATGCATTTGTTATGTGTGTCAGTGTCTATATGTTGTTATGTGTGCATTTTAATGGTGAAGGTTGTTGTGCATAAGGTCATTGTATGCAATTAGGTCATCATGATGATATTGGTCCATTATGATGCTAATGTGTTGGCAGAGATAAAGAAGGAGATGCAGCTCATTAAAGTGAAGTTACAATAATGGACTTCAAGGTAAGAGCAGATCATCATATAGGTTTGTATGGTAGGTATGCAAATATGTCAGTGAATGATTGTTATAAGCATTAGGGTTATGTACATGATTGTCATTTTATTTTTGTTGTGGTTACATGCATGGTAGATGCTAGTGAATCAGTATGCACATGTGTCGAATAGTCATGAATGATAGTAACTTGTTTTATATGCCTTGTTGCTGTTGTTTTATGTTAGATAACTTGATGACTATGTTATATGTTAACTTGTTGATTGTTATATGATAGTTAACTTAATGATTATGTTATATGTTAACTTGTTGTTGTTATATGTTAGTTAACTTAATTATTAGGGTTGTTGCATTAAGATCTTGATGTTATATGTGTCATGCTAAATTAGATTGGCCAATGCATATGGTTATGGTTACGATATTTAGGTTTGAGTGGACTTATTTGTGACATTATGTTGTACGAATCTAGACTAACTATGGATATGTGATTGTTATACACGAATGACAATTGTTAATGATTTTATGATGTGAACATGTTAGCTAGTTATTGTTATGGATATCATGACCTTATTTATGTTGATTTTATGTTTTGTGAAGTTATATCATGCAAAACCAAATTGATTGTGTAGATAAGATAGCCTTTCCTGAGATACATTAAGGTATCAGTTTTCTTATGTTGTCTAGTGTTTGAAAGTTTGATTATGTCATTTATTTGGTGTTTGAGTGTTTGGTGTCTATTATGTCGTATACATGTTGTCTGAATGTTTTATTAATTGAACGATATGAGCATTTGTATATAGGATTGCATGAATGAATGATCTTGTTTTAAGATGGTTGTACTAATACATATGTGTTGAGACAATTGATATGTACTTGAACGTTAAGTAGGTAATAGTTGTAGCATTATGCATTATGACTGATGTATGTGAATTGATTGTCGAGTATGACATGGTTGTTAGACTCGATAAAAGTTGATTTCAAATTAATATATATGTAGTCTTGATATTTGAAACATGTGATCGACATGTGTGAGCATTGCTGGGAATAATGCTTGGTATTAGCATGACAAGGTAATAGTTGATGTGTTTACATAATTAACAGTTGGGTGATGTGACAGTGCATAGTAAGACTCGATTGCAACAAGGTAAAAAGGTAAAAGAAAGGAATTTGGGGAGAATTCTTTTGGCTTTGTTTGGAAATCATAGTTCTGAATAAATGAGTGCCTTGCATGAATACATGAAGTCTTCTTAGCCTAATCTTATCTAAAATTATGTGGATATGTCTTACATTCATGGACATGTATTTTACAGGTATAACAGTTCGTTTCTAGTTAAAGCCGGATCCGTCATGGAATTGGAGTTCCTTGAGAGATGGTATGTGTGTGTTGAGTTATAAGGCAACGTGCTTGGCACAAAAAGGTAAGGAATATTGTTATGATTATTTATGCACTCACAGTTATATGTTTATGGAAGTATGATGCAAGTATTGCATAGTAAAGGAGACTGCCATGAAATCTTGAAGAAGGCTCAGGTTGAGCTTTCCCTTGGAAGCATCGGGAACCCATGGGAATTGAGTCATGGTTTTTGTTGCTAATTTTGTACTTTCGGTGCATTGTGATTTGTTTGCGCTTGATTTGTGGTTTTGTTGGCATCTTGTGCATGGACATGCCAATTTGTTTGTGGTGTCATATTGTTATTTGTTTTCATGGTTATTCTTGTTTGTTTCTTTTTCTCACCTTTTATGTTTTGAGAGTCTTGGGAATTGGTTTGGGAAAAAGGAAAGTCATTGGAGCTCGGGAGGAGCTGAATGAAACCTAATAGGTAATATAAGAATCGGATGAAGCTCAGTGTATGTATAAGGGTAGCGAAAGGCAAGAATATGACAACCGGTTGGACTGGTTGGGTCCATTGTGGTAAATGGACAATGGCAGTGCAATCACAAGAAAGGTGAAGTAAATGGACTTGAGGCATCAGATGCCTTGGCTAAGTTGGGAATTGTTGTTCTCAATGTTATGCATGTTGTGCATAGATAAAGGGATTTCTCTTAACCTAGACGTTATGCTATTTGGTAATTATGTTGTGATCATGATTATGCTTATGTCTATATTTGTATACGTGTATGTATGTATGTCGTTGTCTGACAGGGTCGTCATAAATCATGATTGTTTTATGCTAATGTTTATATATGTCTATGTATCTATGTCATTACCTGATAGGGTTGTCAAGGATCATTCTCGTAGAGGAACGATTGCTTATGTAGGTGAATAGCATGAAAGATGTTCCTTCTGTTATGGGAATCAAGTGGGAAGAGTATCCTTGGCAAATATATGAGGTTAGTATAATAGGGATATGAATTAGTATTATATACTTGTACTATGCTTATGTTTATGTTATGACAAGTAACTATGAGGGATACATCAGTTGAATGGAAGTAGTGAGATCTGCAACATGCTAGGATAAGCATGGATGGCGGAGAGACACTGGAAGCAAGGTTGCTTGGTAGAGGCAGTATGGTTTTGGATGTGCAGTGCTATTGTTGTGTATATGTTGTACATGTTGTATATTCAATGATTGTACCTATAGTGATGTGTAATGTTTTATAAGTAGTATTGTGTACATATGATGATGTAAGCATGTTGTATAGTGTGTATATTACATATGCAATGTTAGGTATAGATGGTGTTATGTACATGTTGGATATGTGGTGTAATGTGCCTATGTTGTTGTTCACATGTTGGATATGTGATGTTGTGTACATATGATGCTATGTACATCTTGTATATGTAGTGCTATGTACATCTGGTGTTGTGTGCATGTTGTACATATGGTGTTGTGTGCATGACTGTACATGTGGTGTTGTGTACATTTTGTACATTTGGTGTTGTGTGTAGGTGATGTGCGTGTATGTCGAGTGTGTGGTGTTGTGTACATGTCGTGCATGTTGTGTAGGTGGTACCATGTACATGTGATGTTGTGTAGCAGGTGGTGATGTGTATAGGTGGTAATATGTATGTGTTGTACATGTGGTGTTGGTGCACATTTGGTATTATGTTCATGTCGTACATGTTGTCATGTGTACATGCGATACTACGTATCTGAATTGGGTAGTCGTGGTATCGTGACATGTGTACTCATTGTGTTGTACTATGTGTATGCATATGTGTTGCGTTGTACATCGGGTGTAGTTGTATGTATTGGGTTGTGGTGTACACGAGATGTAGGAATATGTATTGTGTTGTGTTGTACATTGGGTGTAGGTGTATGTGTTGTATGTTAGGTCTAGGTGCATGTATTGCATGGTGTTGTATGTCGTGTGGGGTTGTATATGTGTGATGCACACTATGTGTATGTGCACATGGTTGAAGAGAAAGCATTGGGTGTTTGTCGGGTGTGGAAATCGATCCAGAGTGCGTACGGAATAAGGACAAAGGTAGAAGTTGTTATGAAACCAGCTCACAAAAAGATAAAAAAGATAGATCAACGCCTTAGAATTCAGCCTCTTCGAGGGGGCAACCTCCTTTACATTACATAAATGAACAATTCTTGGATGATTCAAATGACAAAACCTCCTTTCT
>APFE031192702.1:368326-383583 GCA_000404065.3 Pinus taeda | reverse complement strand
TTGCCATAATTTTTCTTTCCATTTTTCTTGCTAACCTGAATGCCTTCTCTAATGAATTAGGTTCCCAAAGGCGAACATCATGTTAGATATTATCCTTTAAGGTCGTTATGAACACATCAGTCCTATGCTCCTCTGGAATATTTTTTACCCTTATGTTCAATTTTTGGAACTCCTCAATGTGCTCCATTATTGAACCCTTTTGTTTGAGACTTATCAATTGGCTAAAAAAAGTGTTGCTTTTTGTATCCTCAAAATGTGTTGTCAATTCTTCCGTAAAAATTGCCCAAGTGATAATTTGTTTACGAGAGCAAAGTCATTGATACCATACAAACTGATTTGGTTCCAAATATAAAGTTGCAATACGTACATTTTCTATGTTTTACACAATATTGAGATCGAAAAATTGCTCCATCTATAATATCCATGTTGCGGGATCCTTACCATCAAACTTCCTCATATTGATTTTTGGAATATGGTGGGTCTTCAATCCAACATTAGAGTCTATGAAATCATGATTAGCATTTCTTTTGTTCACATCATGAGTTTCCTTAACTACCCTTTTCACCATTTGAAAGTATTTCTTGTAGAAAAATTGTCATGTCTGTCTTCAAATCTACCATGTCTGTCTTCAAATCTGCCATGTCTCTCTTCAAATCTGTCTTCAAATCTATCTTCAAATCGTCCATCTTAGCTTCCACGCCCTTTATCTTAGATTCCACGCCATTTATCTTAGCTTTTGTGAGAGTGGCATTTGTTGCACTTGGTCTTGTAATTTTGATATATCATGTAGCATTTATTCCTCTTCTTCATGAGTCATGCTAGAGCTTTTAGGTTGCTTATTAGGAGTTTGCATTTTCTTTCCAGCATCAGTTACCAATAATAATGCTCTACTATGCCCTTTGAATCCCTTCAAAATAATTTTTCAACCCAAGTTCAAGCAAAAATTTAAAAAAATCTACACCTTTTTTCACTTTGTAGGAGCTCGATATTGCCTCTGATGTATCTCTGTAATTTCGGATCATCTAGTTCTGAAATTGTGATCTGCAGTAACCCTCTATGTCCTCTTTCCAATGCCACCAGTCTTATCCAAATTGAATTCTCCAAAGAAGAGTTATGCCAAATCTCCCACAATGACCTGATTATAGACTGGTTCAGTAGAGCGAACTTGTACAACATGCAAGTTGTCCCTGTTTCAACCTCTGGCTCTAAAAAATATATCCAAGAAACTGCAATCCGTCCTTTTTTTGTACCTTCTTACGAAATTTCAATTCAGTGCTCAAAGAAAAAGTTATGACGTTTTTCCCCAGGTCACCTGTTTGGAATGTAATTCAAGAGTCTGCAAAAAGACCAACTTTCTCAGATCATATCTCGGCAAATATAGCGTGAAAAGCTCTGAAATTCGGACCCAAGGTTCAGTGCGATTTCATCTCAAATGGGTTTTTTTTTTTTTTGCTTATGAAACGTCGCAAAAAAAAAGTTATAGCGAAAATGCCACAATGACCTATTTGGAGCAGCGAAACCCTAGAATCCAAAGCTCTGATACCAAATGTTATGAAACCAGCTCACAAAAAGATAGAAAAGATAGATCAACGCCTTAGAATTCTGCCTCTTCAAGGGGGCAACCTCCTTTACACTACACAAATGAATGATTCTTTAATGATTCAAATGACAAAACCTCCTTTCTATATATAGGAGTCTAAGGAGTCACAATATAACCCAGCCGACCTAACAATAACAATATAAAGGCACAAAAATAACAATAGAGGGATTTTATGGGGCACAGTAATAATAATATGGGGACAATAGGGACACAACAATATTAATAAAGGATATAACTACAATAGTAATCGGGTAATCACTAATATTATAAGGAGCTAACAATCGAACCATGCAAGAATGTGGTCTTGACATCCATCTGATGTAGGTTCCATCCTTGCGAAGCAGCCAGGGCTATAATCGAGCGAATGGTGGTATATCAGGAAACAGGTGCAAATATCTCGTCATAGTCTATACCTTCTTTCTGAGAGAAACCACGAGCGACAACGAGCCTTATACTTTTCAACACTTCCATCAGCTCCATGCTTTATCTTGGGGTCTGGGGACCACATCCCAAACATTGTTTTTCGTGATGGACTCATATTCCTCAGTCATAGCATCCTTCCACACTTGATGCTTGACAGCTTCTGCAAATGGTGAAGGCTCATTTTGGATGATCTTGCTCATGATGGTCAAGTATCCCTGATACCTAGTCGGCTTCTTACTTTCATGGAAAGTCCCTATGGGTGCAATGTGTCTTTCGGCATCATCAAGTGTCCCCCTAAGCCATGAAGTCCTCTTCCTAGAAGAGGAAGGCTCTTGCAGAGGGGGATCAATAGGATCCATAGGTTCTTTCACATCGGGCATCGTCTCATCTTCCTTTTCCTCTAGTTTCCTGGTGTCAGCTTCTTTAGATTCCCTTAGAGTAAGAAGATTGTCAACTTTGCTAAGAGCCATATCTTCGTCAAAGGTGACATCATGGCTAATCTCGACTTCCCTTTGACCAGCTAGATAGATTCTATAGCCCTTATTATTTTCTCTATAGCGCACGAAGATTCCTTTATTTCCAAATGAACCCAATTTATTCCTTTTCTCTTTCGGCATATGAAAATATACAGGACTTCCAAAAATTATAAAATGAGATATGTCAGGTTTCTTACCAGTGAACATTTCTTCGGGAGTCTTGGAACCCAATGCTTAATGAGGGCATCAGTTTTGCACATATACGGTGGTATTTGCAGCTTTGGCCCATAGAAACTTTGGAAGCCTTTGATCATGGAGTATAGCATGGACAGCTTCCACAATCATATAATTCTTCCATCCCACCACACCATTCTGCTCAGGAGTGTATGGTGTTGTAGTCTCCCTCTTAATGCCAGCCTCTTTGCAAAAGTCATGGAACTCATTGGATTCATACTCGGTCCCATTACTAGTCCTTGAGATCTTGATCTTCTTTTCGGTTTGATTCTCGATCAAGGATTTGAAGTGACAAAACCAAGAGAACACTTCATCCTTCTTTTTCAAGAAATATATCCAAGTCTTGGGAGAATAATCATCTGTAAAAGTGAGGTAATATAAATATCCTCCCAAGGATTTCACAGGCATCATACCAGATATGTCTGAGTGAACCAACTACAATATATCGAAGGTCTTGCTATGGCTTGAGGGGAATGGTCCCCTTTTGAGCTTTCCTTCGGCACATCCTGGACATACACCTTCTTGCTCTATTTTGAACTTGGGCATTCTTGTCACCATTTGTCTCACATCGGGTAGAGCTTTATAATGAAGGTGAGTAAACCTCCAATGCCATGGTTCAGACTGAAGGGATGTGTCACAAGACATGACACCCAGTGGACTTCCTCCGCCCTGATATAATGAATCAACTCGAAACCCAAGAGTGCAAGCATCTTTAAGTTTCTTTTTCCATACACGTACCTTGCCATCGATGAAGGCCACCTTGTAGCCTTTGTCTTCCATTGTCGAAATGGACACCAGGTTCTTTTTTAGATCAGGTACATATAGGACTTATTGCAAATGAATTGTATTACCTTGATTCAATTGAAGAGTGACATTCCCTACGCCTTTCACAAGATATTTTGAGTTGTCTCCAAGAACAATTTCCAGGTTGGTCTCCTTCTCTATCAAATTAGAGAGAGCTTCTTTGTAACCAGTGAAGTGCCTTGAGGCACCACTATCAATAAGCCAATTTCCCAACAAGTCTGGGGGAGCAGTAGTAGAGAGGGTCGTTGGTAGATAATATTCATCTTGCTTATTGTTAACAACGTTAGATTCATACCTAGAGTTTCTTGCCTTCTTGGAGGGTTGCCCACTTCCTTGATTTCCGACATTCCTTTTGCCATTGAACCTGAAATTCCTTTGATTGCCTCAGGAGTGATTTTGATCACCGTCATGATGTGAGTCCCTTTTATCAGGGCACTCCCTAGCATAGTGGCCCATTTTGTTGCAATTGTAACATCGTCATTTTCTTCCACCCTTCGGTTTGGCCTTTCCTTTGGATTTAGCCCCGGAATTGTTTCTCCTTTTAGCATGAGAGGAGAATGCAGCGGGATTGACTCTAAGTGCAGACATTTCCTGCGTTCCATCCTAGTTTCTTCTTGAATGCATCTTGCCATTAGTTCCTCAAATCCTGGGATTACATTATTGTTGAGAAGAGTGGTCCTGAATATATTCCATTCAGATGGGAGCCCTCTGAGAGTTGTGATGGTCATTTTCCTATCAGGAACGTCTTCCCCAATTGATAGGAGATCATTCTTGATCTTGGTGATCCTTAAGAAATATGCTTGCATACTCTCATATTTTCCCTTCATAATTTTCTTCAGGGTATTTCTAAGGAACAAAACTTGATTTGCATCATTAACTTTAAATAAGCTTACCAGTCTATCGTAGATTTCCTTGGAGGTGGTCAGCTTGGAAACAAAGGCCACCAGGCATTTGTCAATAGAGACTCAGATGATCTTCTTTGCTTTGACTTCTCCCCTGGTCCACTTGTTCCTAGTAACAGTGGAAGCATTTGATGGAGCCTCAACGATTTTGCCTCACACGTGGTCCCACACTTCCTGCTCTTCTAATGTTAGATCGAGAGACATCTTCCATCCGTGATAGTCAAACTTCTCACAAAGCTTGTCTTCAGCGCAGAAGTGTGATGAGGACCCCATGAAGTTTTTGAGATTGCTTCAACAGCCTTCGGTGATTTCTCTTGCTCTTGCTCTTGCTTGGGCTTTGTCTTCACCTCAGCTCTGATAACATGTTAACTTATGGTATGTTCTATGCTTATAGCAATTTACTTCAATTATTCTTATTAGCCATTGTTTAGCAATCACATAAACATAAAGTAAAGTGCAGATAGAACATTAATAGATCGACAAAAAACAAGCCAAGACAAGAGACACAAGATGTGGCGGCTAGCCAAGGACAAACCCCAATGCGGGGAAACCCTTTGATCAATTCTTCTTTAATCTTCAATAGTTCAACAGAGAGAAATAGTACAAATTCAAAAATCTTTAATTTTATGACAATAGCAGTAAACCCTAACCAACTAAGTCAAATGTGGTCAAACAAGGTGAAATTGACCTTCAATATATTTGGTCAATTTCCCGGTCATCTAGTCTTCCAACATAAATAGCCCTCAAACAGCCCCAAAAACACAGTCAGACAGTAGTCAACTGTAATCAGCCTACTGCCCAAACTAAGGCAGTCAACCTTGGTCAAACCGTAGGTTAGAATGCCTCGGTTTTTGTGCCAAAATTTGCGCCCTGCCTAGGGAGAGGCAGCCACACCAAAACCACAGCCCTGAATTGCCCACGCTAGTCAACACTAGTCAAAGAGATGACATGTTGCTTCTGCATCCTCCAAAACTGCATCTTCCTTGCCTCCTTGATGTGTCCTTCTCCCACAATGGTTGCTCCTTGTTAACCCAATGCTAAGGAGAGAGAGAGAAGAATGAGTGAGATGAGATGGTGAAATAATGCCTCCACCTATCTTGTATTTATATGAGATGTGATGGGCATGCGTGCCACACATTTAGTTGTTGGTCGACGTTGACAATTTGTCAAGTAAATACAAATAAATTCATATCTCCATAAATACTTGTCAGAATAGGATGATCGTTAGATCAATCCTACACCTCCCGATGAGAGGAATCAACGAAAAATATCAGCTGCTATAAATGAGATGACCCACATGGAGTTTGGCCCTAGTTGCCAATTTTAACATTTACCTTATCAGATGCATCAATTGATTTTATAAACATGGTTCCCTGTGGGCAAAAAATGAGAAAGTTTATTATGGTACAGTTCCTTTGATCAATCCATCCATCTGACATGATGGTACATCCTCTTCTTGCCCATGAGTCCTTGAAATCCTTCAAATACTCATTAATGGAGGCAATTTCCTTTCTGCAAACGATAACCCCTTATCTCATGCATAGTAGGGCCTTTGAAGCCTTTCCAACAGCATGTATGGCATCAAACATAGGCTCATAATATGGTGAATGGGAAGCATTGAAGGGGATATCAGCATCATACCACCATCTACATATGTAATCACAAGCAATCTCCCTCAATTCTTTCTTCCAATGGTTATCTAAAGTGGGTTGCAAAGTTCTACTAGCTTGAGGACCATGTGCATCTGATGGAGAGGAGGGTGTGACAGTGAAATAACTTTTGATATTCATATCACCCTTCTTTTTCATTTTACCCTTACCCTTTTCTTGAATAGACTCCAAAGAGAGGAACACATCGGAAGGGGTTGGATGCATCAGTACAAGGGATAGAGGAACAACCCTCAAAATCAAAATGGGGGGTTGGTAGCCAGCATTTTTTGTATACTCCTCTTCCTCCCAATTTCAACCTCTAACTCTTTTTGCTTAGCCTTTTCCTCTTTAAACTTCTCAAAGTTGGCTAACAAATCCTTCCTAATCTCCCCAATTTCTGGTGATTCAAATGGAGTAATTTGGCCTCTAATCCCCGCCAAGTGTTGTTTCAACCTATTAATGCCCCCAAGACCTTCCTTAATTCTTCCGGCAAAATTTGCAATGCATTTGAATATCAACCATTTCAACATATGCCCAAGCAGCGTCTTTCACTCTAGGTGCCATTTTTGGACTTGGAAATGAAAGGAAAAATCTGAAAATGAAAACAAAGAAATAGCATTGCTTCAATGTTCATTTCTTTCACAAAAAACACTCTTTTCAATTTCCAGATTTGCACAAAAAAAATAAATAAGCAAAAACAGATTTTTACAAGTGAAATAAAATACCTCTAGGCACAAACTGCCTCCTCAAGATCGCTCCAACAAACCAACTCCTCAACACTGCTCCAATGGTTGCCCAAGAAGCTCCTCACTCCTGCTACAATGCTTGCCCAAGACTCCTCATTTCTGCTCCAAAAACAAACTCCACAACTCCTCACAAACTCTCACTCAAATGCAATGAGATGGTTGTGAGGAAATGAGAGGGGTTGGGTGGGTTTTATACGGTTTAGGAGGGGGGAATGAACCCCAAAGAACGTAAAGGCAAATTAGAAATGGGTTTGGGATCCCCAAAAAGCAATTTTCAAAAAAGAAAATCAATGTTCTAGCTTTTTCAGGCCGCTGTCACCAAGTTGGCCGAGTAGGCTCGGACTCGGCTGAGTCGGCCGGCCATTCCAGTTCGAAGGCCGAGTCGACTCGGTGGGAGCATAACTCGGACCAACTCGGCTGAGTTGGTTTCGAACCGGTCGTTTTTCAAAACAGTGGTTTATACTCAACCCACATGGTTTGTCATGCTGAAATAAATCTCAGTATGCATCAATTGTAAAGATTCAAAGAGTACTACTCTTTTTCACTTTCCTATCAGCTGAAAATTAACACATAATTTTTGCAAGCATTCACATGTGAGACATTAGTTTTTTGGTCAAGGTGACCCCGGAAATACCCCATAGCCTCTTGGGAAAAACAACTCTTCAAAGGAAGATTTTATTGCTTGAGAAAATTAGTTTATCTCCCTTAGCAGCTGAAGCATTAAATGCAAATCTGGAAATTTGTGCCCACTGATATTTTTCAGGTTTTCACAAAATTTTAGCCCAAAAAAATTCTGCACTTTATCACAGCTCAGATCCTCGATTTCGGTACCCAAAGTCCTTCCTCAATCTGTGCCAAATCTGCCTCGAATTATGTGCTAATAGGTGACTGCGACGCCTCTAAATTCGTGCCAAGTGATAGATGGAACCCTCCTCGAAAATCAAGTTGCTTGTAGCAGTGATTTCGAAAATTCTGCCTCAATTTTCAAGCCATGTCAATGCAGCAACTTCCCTCGAATTTTGTGCCCAGGTGCCTTGAAATTCGTGTTGCAATTTGGTTGTTATGTTCCTCGATTTTTGTGCCTCTCCTAGAAATCCAAGTTGTTCATCCTCGATTTCTATGCTGCCTCCTTCCCCTTGAAATTCGTGCCCTAGCTCCTCTCTCCTCCTTGGAATTCGATACCCCTTCTCTTGCTGCAAATTCTCCTTGAAATTTTCCTTCTCCTCATGCTCTCTCAAGTGTGAAGTGAAGAATGAGCCTCCCTTTTCTCCTTCTGTTTCTTAAAAAAGATTGAATCCCTAATCCTAAGATCCAACGGATGAGATTTAATCTTCAAATTTCAAGATGTCTGATTAAAATTAACTCTCTCAATTGACCCCCTTCAAATCTTAGTACCTTTTTCATGTTGTGTACATCTTTCTATTTTTCTCATAAAGTGATTTTTCATCTCACTTTAATATTAGAAAAGTACAATGTGTACTTTACACATAAAGTCACTTTATAAAGTACAAGTGACTTTAATATTAGAAAAAGTACATGGTACAACATTTTTAAGTATCTTTTCCACCCATGACATTAATTTAACTCATAAATATCACCAAGACAAAAGTTATTAATGTGTCTACTAGGCTAAAAGGGATAAATGCCTAGTAACACCTCTCCTTGTATTTCCAACAAAACGAAGAGGAGTGAGATATATGGTGTCGGGAAGCGGGAGCACGCAACCAAAATCAGGGTTTCCCAGGTAGTGCCATTCCTAAAGCGAATAGCTAGTAGAGGAGATTCCACGGGATTAGGATACAAGATTAACCACCAAGTTGGGACAAGAGAACAAGGGTACAATCCAAGCCCATTTTTCTGCCAAATCCCCCCACTAATCCATGTCCAGATGTGTCCAAGAAAAGCACGCATAAACACCCAATTACATAACGAAAAGCCATACTTTCAGGTTTGGAAGGCCCACCTTCAAACATACGATCATAACAAATGCGCGAGGGCACATAGTGGCTGGCTCAGGTGGCGAATGATCATAACAAATGGGCGAGGGAACAAGTGGTTGTCTCGGGCAGCAGAGGATGGTTGCATATCAAGCTATCTGGTGGCTGCAAGGGGTCATCGGTTGTCAGTTGAAAACAAATCTAGGAGAAAACTTCTCCTATAGGAGTCATCCACTGGTGGTGGATAACATGGCCGAAGAATATGAATCTATCATGAAGAATGATATATGGGAAGTGGTTTCGAGATCCAAAGAGAAGTTTGTAGTGGCTTCTAAATGGTTGTACAAAATTAAGCATGGTGCGGATGGAAGTATCGAGAAATATTAAGTGATATTTATGGCTAGAGGATTCTCCCAAAAAGAGGGAGAGGATTATGATAACATATTTGCACCTGTTTCTCACTACACTATTATTCGATCTTTTGTTGCCCTTACTACTAGCCAAGGATGGAGACTTCACCAGATGGATGTGAAGACCACGTTTCTACATGCCATACTTAAGGAAGAAGTATATGTTGTGCAACCATAGGGCTTTGAGGCGCAACACAGGAAGACTCATGTGTATCAGTTGAAGAAAGCACTCTATGGATTGAAGTAGGCCCCCAAGGCTCAGTATGCATGCATTGATAGCTATTTGATGAAGCTTGGATTCACAAGGAACAGTGTTGACCCGAACCTCTACTTCAAAGTTGTCCAAGGTATACCCCTAATTTTGGTTTTATATGGAGAGCCTCTTATTCTCAAGTGTGAGTGGGAACCCGCCTCTAAATTTGAGATGAACAACCCCGGATTGATGCACTGCTTCCTAGACTTAGAGGTGTGGCAGAGACCTGGTGAGATTTTCCTTTCTCGAGGAAATTATGTTGTCAAGCTACTGGAGAAATTTGAAATGGTAGAATGTATGTCCATGGCCACACCGATGGGGATAAACTTCAAGAAGATATGTGGAGAAGTTGGAGGACCCGATCTGGCCAATACCTCTAAGTATCGACAATTGGTTAGGGCACTGATGTTCTTAGTGAACACGAGACCAAACATATATTTTGTTGTCAACACTCTGAGTTAATTCATGACTGAGCCTCTACATGCACACTGGGTTGTTGCTAAGCATGTGTTGAGATACTTAAATGGAACTCTTAATCTTGGTCTGAAATATATTGTCAAAGATGTGATACTAGATGGATACATTGATGTTAACTGAGCCAAAAATGTTATTGACAGGAAGAGCACATCAAGGTTTTGTTTTAGCCTGGGATTTGCCATGACATCTTGGATGAGCAAGAAGTAGAAGTTCGTTGCCCTTAGCACAGCTGAGGCAAAGTATATTGTTGCTAGCTTGGCTAGTTCTCAAGCAGTATGGTTAAGGAAGCTCCTTGGAGAGTTGTTTGAGCAGGTTCTGGATACGACCGTAATATATTGCGACAACAAGAGTGGGATCCGTCTGGCAAAGAATCTTGTGTTCCACGACAAGCCTAAGAACAATGAGATTAGTAATGTTGCACAAAACGCTCTCCCCCCTCCCCAACCCCCCAAGGATCCAAACCAGGAATCGCGTCCTGTACGAACCTATGGGGGATCCGCAATTCCGAAATTTGGAACCGTGGATCGGGTCAGCAAAGATGGATCCTGGAATTCGAAATTGTGTTGGACCGATATGCGGTTCCAGATTTTCGAACCATGGATCCACCCTGGATCCCAAGCGATTCCACAGGGTTCTAAAAAAAAAAAAATCTTTGAATTAAGTTGGGTTGGGGATTCTCGAACAATCCTAAGGTGCTCCCTTGATGCTCCTCAAATGCTTCCTAGATGCTCCCTCATGGTAATGTTAAATTCTTAAAGTAAAAGTGGCATTCTCCTTTATCTTTCATTTTCATCATTTTACTTAAATTTTTAACATTACCATGAAATGACTCAGGATGTTTGAGAGTGGTTCCAGCCTCATTAGACTTCATATGGAGAAAATAGAATTTCATATCCTATTCAAAATTTGGCAGACTTAACAGTTTTCAGGGATTCAGGATTAATGGGATTGTGTCATTTCATTAAATTACATTATGTGATTGGCATTTTATCAAGAGCACCAAGTCATATATGTACCCTAGTGTCGGTGGTGTTAATTGTTGAACTCCTTTGTCATGCTCTTAGCAAAAAATTACCTTTCAAACAAGTCAAAATCATTGATCAAGCATGTTAAGCTTTTTCTACCATATTTTAAGGCTTGGATTACGTAGTTTGATCAAAATTGAGCAACATTGACTAATATTCCTAAACAATCAAGGTAGAGGGAAAGACTACACAAGAGGAGAAGAATCTAGATTCTAAATGATTGATGCATCTAAATGGTTGATGCTCGAATAATTAATCATTAATGTACAATGGATGCCATATCTATCTTGATTTATGTACAAATATGCATATTTGCATATCTTCTACAACTAATTTGGTATTTTGGATTTTTTAATATAAATGCAAAAAATATAATATATATATATATAGTAGATGCTTCGCTTCCTAGATTTTTGGGAAATGACACTTCCGCAGATCCGCTTCCAAAAAAACATTCCCACTTCCTCCACGCCTCGTGCAACATTGGGGATTAGATATCACTATATCCAAGATATGGTGCAGAGAGGAGTCATAAGGCTCCATCACATTTCGACTAACAAGCAGATAGTTGATATTCTTACCAATGCTTTGCCGAAAGGGATGTTCTTGGTCCTCAGAGAGTAGCTTGGACTAATGGATGTGGCCCCCCCGGAAAAGGATCACAACTGATCGAGAACACTAAGTTATGCTCTTCCACCCTGTTTGAGCTCCCTGGGAGAGGAATTGATTTGAAAAGCTCCTAGGGTTGTGGGAACTCATGGACAATAGGCGTTTTTTATCTTTATCTTATGGTAAGTGTGCATCTCCCCTATTGTCGATGTAGGGTTGTGTCTAATCCATACCAAAAATGGTAAGTGTGTATCTCCCCCTACTGCCATGTCTGGGACTTGACCGAGTATACCCCAATATGCATCCTACCCACAAGTTGGGCTTTTCGAGATTGCCACCAATCTAGCCAATGCGTGAGAAGTGTTGCAAAAATCGCAATTTTTTCCTTGAAGGATGAAATGATTAAATCGGTGATTTTTCATTTTGAGAAAATTGTGATTTAATCGCAATTTTTTCCCAAAAAATCTTTTTTTGTGTTTTTTCTTTGCCAATTCTTTGCCGATTCTTACCGACTTTATCCCGATTTTTACAATTTTTTCTTTTTCCGGACTCTCGTTGATTTAATCCTGATCACGATTATTGCAACATTGGTGAGGAGACTTGGGTGTGTCTGATCCTTACCACTCATGGTAAGCATGTATCTCCCCCAAGGTAGAGGATGCAAGTGTTCTACCACTTGACTCATGAGGGTCAAGGTGGGAAGATCAGTAGACAATAGGATAGTTGTGATCCTTACTGGAAAGTAGTATTTTGCCTATTGTCCTTGGATATAGAGTGGTAGATTTATCTACCCTATGATGATTTTTATTCTTTAGATTCGAGAGTGTACAACAGATGAGCAGAGATGAGCCGAGTAGAGATTCAATATGATACAATGACCGTGATGATAAGACATTTGAGATGAGACTTATGATGGAATCGGGAATTTGTTAATTTTAGGCAACAATGGTATGTTCTATGCTTTAGAGTAATTTTACTTCAGTTTCTTTATGAGCCCAATATCAATTTCAGTTTAGCAATCACATAAACATGTAAGTAAAATATCGATAAAACATAAACATAAACAGTAGAAGACAAGCCAAAACAAGAGGACAAGATGTGGCACCAATGAGGGATAAACCCCAATGTGGGGAAACCCTTGATCAATTCTTCTTTTAGTCTTCAATAGTTCAGTAGAGAGAGATAGTACAATTTACAAATCTGATAATTTATGACATCAACAAGAACCCTAACCAAAAAAGTCAATGACCCTCAAAGATTCGGTCAACTTCAGTCAACTTCGGCCTCCAAACAGAAACATGAAACAGCCCTCAAAACAGTTGAATTTTGCCCAGTCAAAGTCTAGTCAAAAAGTGAACCTGCGATCAACCCTAACCACAGTCAACGTTGGTCAATCAGTCAATAGATTGCCTTGATTTTTGTGCCCAAAAATGTGGCCTACTCAATCAAAGATAACCATCACAAAAATGCAGTCAAACAGGGCAACGCTTGGTCATCGCAACCCAAAACAACCTTTTGGAAATTCGGTCAAACCTGGTCAATGTACAAAACAAAAATTTAGTTGTCATTTCCTTCGCATGTGTGGAGGGATAAGCTGCCCAAAAATCTGTACCCAATCAGATGAGGAGAGAGAGAGAGATGTGTGAAGATGAGTGTGTCCAAATGAGGATGAGGCATCATGTATTTATAGGCTAACATTGAGGATGAATAGACATGACTACGGGGCTTCCAAAAATTCTAAAATGAGAGACATCGGGTTTCTTACCAATGAACATTTCTTCGGGAGTCTTGGAGTCCAATGCTTGATGAGGGCATCAGTTTTGAACATACACAACAGTATTTACAGCTTCACCCCAAAGAAACTTCGGAAGGCCTTGATCATGAAGCATGGCATGAACATCTTCTACAATAGGGTGATTCTTCCTTTCAACCACACCATTCTGCTCGGGAGTGTATGGCGTTGTAGTCTTCCTCTTAATGCCAGCGCTTTTGCAATAATCTTGGAATTCATTGGATTCTAACTTGGGCATACCTAACTGAGAAACTTAACTTGCTGAGAAACATTGACTTCGAGAGTAATTCTAAAGATTCTCCCTTAAATCGGCAAAAACCTAATTGTCTCTAGGCTACGCCCAACCCCTCCCATCATCATTCTCCCCATTACGTTGCATCCAAGCTGCGCTCTCCCCAAAAATATACCAAATACACAGGTCCCCCTCACGCAAATGGATAAGATAACGGACCTGGGCAGCAGGCTCTCCAACTACACTACACAAAAGGAATTAAATGAGTTTCAAAAACCTGTCAATACGCAGAAGGAATTAAATGAGTTTCAAAAACCGGTCAATACGCAGATCCTCACGCAGTTGGACAGGAGTGTGGACCTGCGCAGCAGGCTTTCTAACAAACCTGCGCATAATGGATTCCCTCAACCTGTCTCCACGCAGCAGCAGAAGCCTAACAGTGATCTGTTGGAGCCTCGTGGGACAGCGCAGGTATCCTCCTTGGCTGCTACGTTTAATAACTCTAGCACCGTTTCAAATAGTTCAAGACAGCAAATCAACAATGCCTCTCATACTGCTGCCTGCAGCGATATCAAGAACTCTGCAAATTCACTCAACAACTTTATCAGTAAATCAACAGTGATTAATCTTTCACAGCTGGTTTTAGATAATAACTTAAAACTGCTTCTAGAAAAAGGTTTAAATTTTGCATTATCTCCAGCCAAAATTCCTATAACTGACATAATAAATAACATCTAAGTCACCAGATTCGTCCTAAACCCCCTGCGAATCCCGAATCCGTCGAATCCGACACGATTCAGTCCGGATTCGTGTCCAAATCACAGGACACGTCGTGTCCGAGGGCGTGTCGCAATTTTAGGGCATGTGTCCGGTTTCCAGGACTCGTTAAGCTCAGCACGGGTATGAAAAGGGCGTGTTTGCTCATTAATATTTTCATTTGGTAAGTGATTTGTGCTGCTGACAAGTGATTTGTGCTGTTGCAGCGAGGAGTAGAGCATTGTGGCAGCTTCATGATCAAGTCTAGGCCCTAGTATTGATACGCTATTCATGGTAATGTTAAATTCTTAAAGTAAAAGTGACATTCTCCTTAATCTTCATTTTCATCCTTTTACTTAAATTTTTAACATTACCATGAAATGACTCAGGATGTTTGAGAGTGGTTCCAGCCTCATTGGATTTCATATGGAGAAAGTAGAATTTTAGATTTCATTCAAAATCCAGCAGACTTATCAGTTTTTCAGGATTTCAGGATTGGAGGATTGCAATGTTTCCATTGAATTTTGTCATGTATTAGGGTATGGAACTCGTATTTAATCAGGAGCACCAAACCAAGAGCTTCTGAATATGTCGCTCCTGCTCCCGTTTTCTCTCCCGCTCCCAAGTAATGTTGTTCCTGATGATATGGGTCTGGACACCACTGTTGAGTTAGCATTGGCCAACATGGATCTCAATGATCCAGTGCTAGAGCTTGTTAGATTTGATGACTTAGAGGGGTCAGCCTCCATACTAGTAGATGCAGAGGTGACTATGGATACAGGGGAGGAGGAGGATGTAGAGGAGAGCAGTGGGGACCATGATGATGGGGACAGTGATGCTAATTCTGATGCTGATTGATGCGTTGAGGCTTGTATACCTGTAGTTGTTTTATATTTTCTATTTCTATTTGCCATTGGCATTGCACCAACACT
>APFE031192702.1:339481-364866 GCA_000404065.3 Pinus taeda | reverse complement strand
CCGATGCCATAGTTCAGATTGTAGAGATGAGTCGCAAGACATGGCTCCCAATGGACTTCCTCCAACTTGATACAATCTGTCAACCCTAAACCCAAGAGTAAAAGCATCCTTGAAATTTATTTTCCAAACACGTACCTTTCCATCGATAAAAGCCACCTTCAATCCTTTATCTTCCATTGTTGAAATGGACACCAAGTTCTTCTTGAGATCAGATACATATATTACTTCTTGCAAATGAATAGTGTTACCTTGATTCAATTGAAGGGTAGCATTCCTTATTCCCTTCACGAGAAAGGTGGCATCGTCTGCAAGGATGATCTCCAAGTTTGTCTCCTTTTCTATCAAATTAGAGAGGGCTTCCTTGTATCCAGTGAAGTGCCTTGAGGCACCACTATCAATCAGCGAATTTCCCAAAGTCTCCGGAGAAAAGGCAGAGGAGAGGGTCGATATAGGATAGTACTCCTTTTGTTTATTGTTAACAACATTGGATTCATCATACCTAGAGTTCCTTGATTTCTTGGAGGGTCGACCATTTCCTTTATGTCCCACATTCCCTTTTCCTTTGTCATTGGACTTGTCATTCCTTTGATTGTTGTTGTTGAAGTTGCCCCTGGAATTGTTATGATAGTCATCATCTCAAGGTGTATCCCTTTTATTAGGACACTTCCTTGCATAGTGGCCAAACTTATTGCAAACAAAGCACCTGCCCTTCCTTCCTCCCTTAGATCCAGGGTTTCCATGGAAATGACCTTTAGACCCTGCATTATTCCTCCTTTTGGCATGAGAGAATAATGCAATGAAGTTGCTTCTATTAGAAGGCATTTCTTGCTCCACCATTCTTATTTCTTCTTGAATGCATCTCGACATCAATTATTCAAACCCTGGAATTCGATCATTGTTAAGTATAGTGAATCTAAATAGATACCACTCATGTAGGAGTCCTGCAAGGGTGGTGAGAGTAAGTTCTCTGTTAGGAATGACTTCTCCAATTGAGAATAGATCATTCTTGATCTCAGTAATCCTCAAGAAATAGGATTGAATGTCTTCGTCCTTGCCCTTCTTAATATCCTTCAACATATTCTTGAGAACATGCCAACTAACGTGTCATATATCTCCTTGAAGGTCTTCAATTCGAAGATATAGGCCACCAAATGCTTGTCAATAGAATCCCTGATAATCTTCTTTGCTTTGACTTCAGCCTTATTGTACTTGGTCTTCGCAGCAGTCGATGCATTTAAAGGAGACTCAGGGATTTTACCCTGCACATAATCCATCACTTCCTTCTCTTCCAAGGTCAAATCAAGATACACCTTCCATCCATGATAGTCAAATTTATCATGGAGCTTGTTTTCGGCCAGAAAGTAGGATGAGGAACCCATTGAATCTTTTTTCGTTGTCCAACTGTCTTTGGTGATTGCTCTTTCACTCTTGCTTGGGCTTTGTCTTCACCTCAGCTCTGATACCATGTTAATTTTAGGCAACAATGGTATGCTCTATGCTTTAGAGTAATTTTACTTCAATTTCTTTATGAGCCCAATATCAATTTCAGTTTAACAATCACATAAACATGTAAGTAAAACGTTGATAGAACATAAACATAAACAGTAGAAGACAAGCCAATACAAGAGGACAAGATGTGGCACCAACCAGGGACAAACCCCAATGTGGGGAAACCCTTGATCAATTATTCTTTTAGTCTTCAATAGTTTAGCAGAGAGAGATGGTACAATTTACAAATCTGATCATTTATAACAGCAGCAAAAGAGCCCTAACCAGAAAAGTCAGCGCTGGTCAACAGGGCAGATTTGACCCTCAAAGATTCGGTCAACTTCAGTCAAATTTGTCCTCCAAACAGCAAGATGAAACAGCCCTCAAAACAGCCGAATTCTACCCACTCAAAGTCTGGTCAAACAGTCAACCTGCAAGCAGCCCTAACCACAGCCAACGCTGGTCAAACAGACAACGGATTGCCTCGATTTTTGTGCCCAGAAATGCAGCCTGCCCAATCAGAGGTAACCCTCACAAAAACGCAGTCAAACAGGTCAATGCTTGGTCAACACAGCCCAAAACAGCCTTCTGGAAATTCGGTCAAACCTGGTCAATGTCCAAAACAGAAATTTAGCTGTCCTTTCCTTCGCACGTGTGGAGAGATAAGTTGCCCAGAAATCCGTACCCCATCAGATGAGGAGAGAGAGATGTGTGAAGATGAGTGTGTCCAAATGAGGACGGCGCATCATGTATTTATACACAAATGTCGAGGATGAATAGATGTGACTGTTGGGCCTCTGAGCCTACATGAGTTTGCTGGCCGACCTTGACAATTTGTCCATAATATAAATAAATTCATATCTTCATTTGTACACGTCAGAATCTTCAATCGGATGATCTTTATATCAATCCTATGCCTCTCGGAGAGCGGAATCCAAGAAAAATATCAGTTGTCATAAATAAGATGACCCATTTGGAGTTTGGCCCTAGTTGCCAATTTTAATAGAATTCCTCCCTAGCCGAGCAGGAGTGTTAAAATTTGGCAGCTCAAGGACAAATTCCCTCCTTGGAGAAGCCCTCTTCACCCTAAGGAGACCCTAATTGCCCTTGGAAGAATTTAATTTGCACAAGGAAAAATCTTACTTTAATGTAAAACCCTCATCTACACAAAAGTACAAGTCTGCCTGGGCAAGGAAATTTCACCTCATCAACCACATATAAATAGACCACATGTCACATCACTTGGAGGCATCTCATCACCCATTCATTCATCTTCTATTGGTTTGACTACATCTGAAAATTGCAGGTCCAAGCTCACGCAAGCGAAGAGGAGAGAGGAATCTGTTGACTGTGTTGACTTTCTGTTTTGAGCCTTTGACCAGTGTTGACTTTTGGTGTTTTGACTTGGTTTGACTTTCATTGACTTAGGTTTTTGGATCTGTCTGGAGGGCCAAGATGACTGACACCCTGACCAAGATTTTCTGAGCTATTTTACCAGCGTTCACTGCAGAAATTCAGATAGGGTTTCTGCAGGTCAATGTTCGACTTTAACCAGATCTTATGGGCAGAATTTTGGGACTGTTTTGACCGACTTTGACCGAAGGAAGAAGGGCGCATCTTTTGACTATTTGACCAAATCTTTTGGAGCAGAATCGACTGTTGACCGGATCTGCATTGACTGCTGTTGACTTTGACCAGAAATTGCAGTTTTGACTTTTAGTCTTATCTTTGATTGGATATTGAATGGTTGGTTTGGATATTCAAGGCTTTGACCGTTTGACTTGTTATTGATGTACTTGGACTATGTATCTCTCTGATGAACATTTGATGACAATCGAATAGCAGAATTTGGAAAGGACTTTCCGCCTTGTGGGGCTTTGACCAAACTACTGTGTCTCTATTGTTCTTGGCTGTCTTCTATTGTGCATTTGGTCTACTGTGCTATCTACAATTGCTTACCGTCATTGGAAGATTGAATTTATTGGATTAAGTGATTGCTATTGAAAGAAGAAATTGATGAAGTGATTGTTAAAGCATAGAACACTGGAAAACTAACTCAGTGGGTCCATACAGTACACCTCTGCAGCATGCCCATAAAGTTTTACAGATCCATACAGTACCATACAGCCATGCACATGGACAGCAGGCAGTACATGCATACAAAAGGGCAGCACAGCAACTGCTTCTTTTTTTTTCAATTTTTTGTGCATGTCATAACTCTCTTCGTAAGGCTGTACACCTCAGGTTGGGGTGAATTTATCAACCGTACAACTGCCAGGTTTTAGCAGTGGCATAGATTGCTTTGTAAGCTTCAATTAGTTGAATGATAAGCTGGTTTGAAGGAAAAAATTATGTGAATGTGTGTGTTATATTTGCAGTTCTGCTAATTACTGTTTGTAGCCTTTTGTGGTTGTTGCAATACTCAGAAATTAATCTCTGAATTATTTATTTAACAGACTATTAGGACAACAGTCACCTAGCATTGAAAACATTTACAGGCATCCAACAAAATTTCCATAAAAGAGATAAATAATATTATCGTATTTCTGATAACTACTATGAAACCTGATTTCAAGTTTTAAAAGCATGTCAGTAACTTCAACTTTCTACAACTATAAAAGAAATGCAGCAAGCTGTGTAAATTAAAATACCACAATGATGCCAATGAATGATATCCCAATAGTTCAAAATACATGTTTTAATCCTCTGATCGGGATATGCTGCAAATGAATTTATTTGATTGTGAAAACAATCATATGCCAGTTTTGTGATTGTTAGAAGTCTGGTTCCTGAAGGCTATTTATTAGTCAAATTTGTATCTATTCCCCAAAGCAGGAATATTTTCCTTACAAAATTATATAGAGATTATATTGATTAGTGAATAAGAGCAAATAAAGCAAAATTTTCACATTATGCATATATGTTAAATTTTCATGTTGTAAAGATGTTAAATGGACTATTTTATTGTTCCCACTGTAAGGAAGAATATGCTCATAACATGATCAACTGAACTCATACATCAGTCAAACAGACATCAGAATCACTAAAAGCCAGTATTGGACTAGAAAGTCATGAAATGAATGGACAAATTTATCTAATTTACCACAATAATATGAGTCGCATCAATGCCATAGGAGTTGCTTGTACTTTGGCTTTGCTGTCTTGCATCTGTATGAGAATGTTGACTTCCTGAGCCAATCAATTTTCGCAATAGAACACCATTTGTACAGAACATCAAAGATGAATGCTTTCCACCTTTTGACTCCAGTCTTATCTGTATAGGAAAAGTACAAGAAACCATATGTCATGCCCACCTATCTATGTAGATATGACATCCAGCCAACTATTTACATTGACATATTCTTTAAGGCAAACTATTTTGTTTATAAGGCCAAAAGCTATGTTTGTTATAAATCCATCTGTTACAAATATAAATAATCAATAATTAAATAGTTGACAGTGATTAGTATACTGACGAGGTATGCCTAAAAAATGTATAAATAATGTACCATGAAATATGTTACATAAATGGTGCCAGAGAGAAAGAGAGGACAAAAATTGAGAATTTTGATCTAAGAAGTCACAACTAATTGAACTACTTACCCTGACAATATATACAGTGAATTGTATTTAAAAGAATTGAATGCTTGTCAACGTTTCAAACAACTGAAATGTCCACTGCAATATAATCTGCTACGAATTCTTAATCATAACTAGAAACAACATAACTATAGTGGCATCATTATCCTGACAGTTAAATTCATAAACCAACTCTATCTGGTAATAAACATAGCAATAATAACTCCAAATTGGTCAAACTTGCATACCACTTTGCAAAGTCAGATCAATATAAACAGAAACTGAATATAAATACTTGTGGAAAGATACAGTAAATCACCAAGGAAAGCAAATTCCAAGCAAAATCATATCAGGTCCAATTACAAATCAACCCTTAGGTACTTCATACCTGTAGAATTGAACAAAAACAAGCTTCTAGAAAAAGAAGTGAGATTACACAAAGCACAACCAAGATAATATGTGCAGGACAGAACAAAATTATGAAAGTCTCGTAATTGATACGTTTTTAAAAACGCTCTACAAGAGAACAATAAAAACAAATAATAACTTGATCATTTAAATGCAACTTTAGATATTTTAGCATTATGCACAGCCAAAATAAGATATAAATGGGGGTCAAGAGCTCACAAATCGGTTTCTTGCACAATTATTCAATTTACACATCAAGACCACTGGAAGGAGCAAGGAAATGTGGTCGGTAACGCATAAAAATGGAAAAAACGAAGATGAGAGTATGTCAGGAAAAAAAACCAGCCGAATTAGTAATTAATGCAATCTTTTCAAACTTTACTTATCAAGCATTAATTCATATTCCAGCATTGAAACATACATTACAACATAAACATATATGTTTGCTTTTGGGGTTACTCCAAAAGTGTTTTTGCTTGCATAAAAGAGCTCTAGGCCTCCTAGTCCCTTGGGGATGCTTGATCGACATGACTGACCAGTGTGACTGGATGCTTGACCTTGGATAGAGTGCTAGCATAGTGCATTTACCTCGGAGATCATCATCTTATGTGGCATGATGATTAACCCATTGGGTGTGTTGAGAAATTTAGGGCATCAATAGATAGGTGATTTCTCTACTTATGATAACTGCTTGTGATAGTCTTTTTACTTCTTGATTATGATCTTCTCTTCATGACTTATTATTGTCTTCTTTTCATCAAGACAATTACCAATTCATGAACAATAAAGAGACAAGAGACACAGTGTATAGGCTTTCAGCCAAGGCCAAAACCTCTCTCTTTGAGAGGAAAACCCAAACAAATTCTTCTTATAGAACCTTCAATTGACGAATACCAAGACCATGACAAAGACCCTTCACACTAGAGCCCTTCCAAGACCAAGTCACAAGTCTCCTTGTTATGCAACCAGCTCAACATTGCTCTTCCTCCTCCTTTTCTAGGCTTCCTTCAGAATTTCGGCCTCTTCTTGGCTTCTCAAATAGTCTCCTCCTTGAGAGAGACTCTTCTCTTTCTAACTCGGCTTCCTTTAGCAAAGGCTTCACTCAAACAAGATCACCTCTCTGACTGCAATCTTTCGACCTCCTTCTTGACAACTTTGGATTTGCAACTTTTGCACGTGTGAGAGTAAATTTAGACCAAAACAATCCACCAACGATGTCACTTTCTTCGCTATCCTTCCTTCTTGTAAAGTTTTGTAGATGTTCTATGCTAAGAGCAATTTCGCTTTTCTCACAGCAATCATACAAGTAGTTAAGCAAAATGCAGATAGAACATATAAGCAGATCTTACAGAAGACAAATCAGAAACAGGAAAAATGTGAGTGTTCGTTTCGGTGGTCAACAGGATGCTTCAACCAGCAAAGTCTCCTTTGGTCAGCCAGCCCAGCATGTGTCACAACAACCCTCCAAGTAGCTCGTACTCTTTAGGATGATGAGAGAGGAAGATGTGAGTTTTGTTGTGTTGAAATTCTCTCCAACTTTTCCTGTATTTATATACATCAATGAGGGTGTGTGACACATCTGTTGGGCATGTGAGCCTACATCACAAAACTGGCTGACCTTGCACATATAATTTATTAAGAATAATAAATTCAAAATATAAGTTCTGCTCATCGGATTAAGACTATTTTTATATGGATTTTACACCTCTCAGAAAGAGGAATCCAACAAAAATATTAGCCTCTTAATCTGAGCATCAGAACATGGAGTTTGGACCTAGTTGTCCAAATTTAACACTTCTTCCTTCACTACCTTTAAGCATCCTTCTAAGATGATTTGCGCACTTGAGATAGAGACTATATTCACTGAATTGATGTGCTCCAAATGAGGTTGAGCACTGCTATATATAGCCATTTGTCCATGATAGTTAGGCTGACATGATCGCTTGGAGTAGGCCGACTTCATCTTGTAGATTTATCCTTTCATTGTAGGCCGACTTGAGTCAGGGCTAGTGACAAGATCTTGGAGGGTGACTTACAAAGACAAATATGACTCTTTACAATGTGTAACATGCCTTCATTACATGACAATGACTCTTTAGACTTTCATGCCTAGATGACAATATCCCTAAGGGCTCTCAATGGGAGCCTCAACTAAAAATAAAATCTCTTGCTCATGAAACCAATGATGCAAGCATTACAATAATTTTATTTTTCTTCTTTACATCTATTACATAAAATCACAATTACATGTCATTATGAAGATTGAACCTAGTTACACTTTTCAACACTCCCTCTTAACTAAAGAGGTATGCATAATGGTACTTGGTCATTCTCAATCTAAAGAATTTCTCATAAGAAGAATTGGATTGGTAACTCATCTGTATAGGATCATATCAACTAGCATTGTCACATAGTTGGCTAACAGCTCTATCTCTCCACAAGATCTGAGCTCAATGTTGGCTAGACCAATGACTTATAGACACTCTCATCATTGTCTCTCTCGAAACATACCCCACCTGGGTTGTCAAGGTGTGTTCCACCAGGACTATTCTTATCTTGGATTTGCAATCCTCAAAGAATATCGATCCTCTACGACTACTCTTATCTTGGATACCCTATCTCATCCTCAAAGAGCATCGGATGCCAAATGTTTACCCAATCCTCCATTTTGTCTTCCCAAGTGAAAACCAGAATGATGTGTCTATCTCTCCCTCTCAATTAGGGAGGACATATCTATTCCAATAAAGGAATGTACTCATTCCTACAAAAGGAATGTACCTAAGCTCCCTCTTGATTTAGGAATTTCCAAGTTTCTTCCAAGTAAGAAACTTGTTTCTGGGCTCCCTCTTAATTAGGGACCTGCAGCAGCTCCTCAAGTGGAGATAACCAGCTGCTTGAAGAGCTCCTTCCTTCGATGTCATGAATTTCTTCTTCGTTATGGAGTCTTCATCTTTTGGGACTCTACATAGGGCACAGACCATCCAACACTTTCATTCATGAGTCAATCTTGTCATCATTCCTTTTATCAAAAAGTGATCCAACAATCTACATTTGGCCTTGCTTCATGTTATGCTTCCTTTTTCGTACTATCTTCTTTGGAAGGATCTTACATCCTTCCACATGGTCCTCTGGAAAGACATCCACAGTTCTTCCTTTGGCAGATCTACATAAGCCCATCCAGAAACTTGTTCAAAAATAAGAAATTAACCCTTAAATCATAATTGCCTTTGTGATGGTCTTTCATCATGACATCTTCTTGTAGGCATCAGTACCCTGCATACATGATGACACATCTCCTAAAGATATGTATTGTCAAGGGTCTCCATCTTTTCCAGACTTCCATCAGAGTCTTCATATCTCTCTAGGAGATATCATAATCAAATCTTCTAGGGCTTTCGGATATTGATTGCCTTTACTATTGTTGCATATTCCACGATCTCTTCCTTCCTTTCTTCACACATTTCATTCCCAGGAGCTTCCAATCAGAATTCCTCAATTGTAGTCAACCACCTCATACTTCATATGAGGCAATATTATGTTGATTTCATCTAGTGAATATGTGACCCATGCATCCCTGCATCCCTTTGAGGGAGAAGATCCTTCCTTTGATCATGCTTCTTAGATAGAGCAGTGATCGATGTTACTTGCAACCATATGACATGACTTCCATAATATCAAATGTAAGCATACATACCTCATCTTTCCTTTGGGTCATCCAGACTTCCTGCAACAGCTTCCTTTGAATTAAGGAGCTTCATTCCCTTGATTTGCTTCATTGTTATGTCATCATACCATCATGAATTCCACAAGTTTGGATTTCTTCATGAAACACTTGCTTCCCCTCATGATCATGAATTCCACAAGTTTGGAATTCTTGTTGAAACACTTGCTTCCCCTCATGATCGGTGAACCTCTCAAAGAACATTCCACCAGAAAATCTTGAGGATATTGCATATCCTATCCTGCAGATGTTACCTTTTGACTGATGTATGATGAGCCTTGTCCTAGATGACTTCTTTCTTTTTCCATAACACTTGAGCTTGCAATGAGGTTTCCAAGAGCTATATCCTTCATAGTTGACTGCCATAGATTTTTATTCCAGACATCCTTCATGTTACCTATGTCACGAGCTCTTACTTCTAATGCTTCTACCATGATGCCATTTTCTAATATGATGCATCTTATCTCATTCACAATGCTTACTATCTCGATAGTTATAATTTACACAACAAAAAAGTTTTGTTAGTGAAGGAGGTTATCTTAGTCATAGTAGAGATCTCTCACTTCCTCCTTCTTAGGCTTCTTCGTCTCAGGTTCTCTTCCATTTCTTCGGTAATATGGGTTTCTTCCTTATTCCTCTTGTTATTGCCCCTTTTAAGTTTAGGACAATCTCTTCTATAGTGCCCATATTCTTGACATACATAGCACTAGACCTTAGCCATGTTCTACTTTTTCTTCTGAGGACCAAATTTACCAAACTTTCCTTTTCTTTTTGTCATAGCAACATATGCTTGATTTTGTTCATTTGATCCTACATCAGTTTTTGCCTTCAATCTAGTTTCTTCGATCTTGCACAACGACCATAGATTTTGGAAAGGAGTGGCTTCTTTCTTCCCATAAATACTTGAAGTGAAGTTGCCCCATTCCTCTTGTAGTGCATTTAATACTACAGTGGTCATTTCTTTGACATACATTATTTCACCCAGATATTGAAGTTGATCTCTTATTTCTAAAATCCTTATGAAATATGTGGTTGTCCCTTCTTCCTTTGAAATCTTCAATTTGTAGAGTTCTTGCCTTAGAGAGACAACTTCTCCTACAGTACTTATGGAAAACAACTCTACCAATTTGTCATATATATCTTTTTAAGTGTCTAATATTGATACATATGGATGAGAGAGTCTTTGATGGATTCTATGAGAATCCTCTGGGCCCTCACTTCCCTTTTCATGTGTTTAGCAAGTGCTTGAGTATTTTCTTTGGGGGTTGGGCTATTGACCCCTTGATGTGATAAATGACTTCATTCTCAATAAGGTTTAGGTCTATTCTTTTCTTCCATGCAAGAAAATTTGAAGCCCCAACTAATTTGTTGCTCTCCTTGCAAAAGGGCATTTTGATAGATTCAAATGAAGTCATATATTTACTTGAGTAGATATTGCTTTCTCCACTAGATTCCTCCTTTAACTTGATAGTAATATAGATAATAGAAGACTACTTCTTGATAGATTATTTTCTACAAGAGTAATTCTTGATCTCCTTGAGAGAGAGATCACTTTGATGGAGTTCTTCAAAGGTTAAAACTTTGCTTTAATGAGAGAGGTCTTGCTTCACAAACCCTTTTGAAGATGATAACAATGTTCTTCGATCTAGCCTTCCTTAGTCTTTGAAAAAGCTTATGCTCCTTTGATGATGGATGAGTGATGATCTAGGAAAAGATTCTAAGTTTTTGGTCTTTCTTTCTGCTTCCTCCTTGATGATAATTCCAAGACTCTTGTTGAAGTAGATATCTTCGATCTAGGGTTTTTGTATGATGTGAATTTTGAACTTTTGCTCTGGTATTCTTCAACTCACTTTGATCCCCTTCATGAAACTCAATCCGTGTGTGTCTCCTTGATTAGATGCCCCTCCTCGAATTTATCACCTTAGCTCTGATACCATGTTGAGAAATCTAGGGCATCAATAGATAGGTGATTACTCTATTTATGATAATTGCTTGTGATAGTCTTTTTACTTCCTGATTACCATGTTGAGAAATCTGGGTCATCAATAGATAGGTGATTACTCTACTTATGATAATTGCTTGTGATAGTCTTTTTACTTCTTGATTATGATCTTATCTTCTTGAGTTATTATTGTGTTCTTTTCATCAAGACAATTACTAATTCATGAACAATAAAGGGACAAGAGACAGTGTATAGGCTTTCAACCAAGCCCAAAAACTCTCACTCTTTGAGAGGAAAACCCAAACAAATTCTTCTTATAGAACCTTCAATTGACGAATACCAAGACCATGACAAAGACCCTTGACACTAGAGCCCTTCCACGACCAAGTCACAAGTCTCCTCTTCACCCTTGATCAACGTTGCTCTTCCTCCTCTTCTTCTCAGCTTCCTTCACAATTCTCGACCTCATCTTGAAGGCCTGCAATTCCTCTTCTTAACAACAAAAACCCTAGATCTGTTTTGATTTCTCAAACAGTCTCCGCCTACATAGAGACTCTTCTCTTTCTAACTCGACTTCCTTTAGCGAGGACTTCACTCAAACAAGATCACCCTTTTGTGACTGCAATCTTTCAACTTCCTTGACAACTTCGGATTTGTAACTTTCACACGTGTGAGAATAAATTTAGACTAAAACAATCCACCAACGTTGTCACTTCCTTCACTATCCTTCCTTCTTCCTCAGTTGCCTTTAAGGGTCCTTCTAAGATGATTTGCGCACTTGAGATAAAGACTTGCTTCACCGAATTGATGTGCTCCAAATGAGGCCGAGCACTGCTATATATAGCCATTTTTCAGTGATAGTTAGGCTGACATGATCCCTTGGAGTAGGCCGACTTCATCTTCTAGATTTATCCTTTCATGGAGCCATCTTGAGTGACGACTAGTGACAAGGTCTTGGAGGGTGACTTACAAAGACAAATATAACTCTTTACAGTGTGTAATATGCCTTCATTACATGACAATGACTCTTTAGACTTTTATGACTAGATGACAATATCCCTGAGAGCTCTCAATGGGAGCCTTAACTGAAAATAAAATCTCTTGCTCATGAAACCCATGATGCAAGCATTATCATAATTTTATTTTTCTTCTTTACATCTATTACATAAAATCACAATTACATGTCATTATGAAGACCGAACCTAGTTACACTTTTCAACAGGGTGCACACAATGGGGTACTTGGTTGCTTGATTATGAGAGGTACCTACCTTAGAGGATGAGCACTAGGTACTTGGAGAAAGGCACTTAGACCTAAGAGCATGGAACCATATGCTTTACACCTAGGAGGTTCAATAGTTGACTTCATGACACTAGGGTTCAGAAGCATACTTCATGGAGAATAGTTACGAACATGGACACATAGTGCACATGTTCAAGAGCACTAAACACAAGAGGACATGTGGCACACAACTAATGTAGAAGCACCTTGCATGAGGACACCTCGCAAACAAACCACCACGTAGCAGGAGCAATGGGCTAATACCTTGTGTGTGCACCAATTTGGAAAAGGGGTGTTGAGCGCAAAGTAGCATCATGCTTTCATTGTGCACCACCTTAGGATTAGATAAAATCCTAGTGTGTCAATTATCATCCTTGTATTGCAAAGTGCTCCATGTCGGATTGATTACTGGCTTAGGTCTATGGTTAACTATGTGGACATATTCTATACTTACGTTGGCCTCCCTCACCAATTCTATATAAAGGGAGGAGAAACACTTTGTCATTACTTAGTGTTAATGTACTCATTATTCTATCTCCACGATTGTGTTGGAGAAGTCTTGTGGGTAGCAAGACCTAGGGTTTGCAATGTAAATTCTAAAGGAAACATCAAGATGAATGGTTGATAATCTTGGGTCTTAGTATTTGTAAGATGCAAAAGAAGACCTGAGGTTTGTGTGATGTGAACCACAAAGCAAGAACTTGGAGCACGAGAAAAGTAGAGGAGTTTCAGAGTTTGGTGTGTTGCTTATAGCTTGAAGAACACTGGGAACTTACATTAATGTATTCTTGATATTCCAATGTAACATTGTCTAGAGCTCTTGGTGCTTGTGTGATGCAAGAGAAGAAGGCCTAGTGCTTTGTGGGATTCAAATCCTAGGATGGACAAGAAGCAAATTTGAAGGAAGTTTATGAATCATTATACCTTTGTTCGTGAACATATCATGAGTCTTTTTACTTGTGTTGACGCAAGGGAAGATGGCACTAGGGTTGAAGTCTTGAAGTGTTAGGGTTAAGTTCTTGTTAGAGAAAGACCTAGAATTTGTGGCAAGAAAACCCTAGAGTAGATTTGGAGCCCTTTACTTGGCGAGCTTGTGTGATGAAAGATTGGAGCAAGATCAAGGGTGAACTTGTTGGTGTTGATGTTATCTTATTGTTGAGCCTTTGTAGTAGCTTGATGTGATACCTTGCAAGGCCATATTTCTTGGTTAAGGTGTCCTGCTGATGGTGGATGCTCTGGCTAGGGTTTGGATGACTAAAGACTCCTAGTTTGTGATAAGCTTAAAAGGAAATTATTGTACCAACTTGTCATCATCCATCGGTGTGTACTTGTAAGTTCATTTGTAGTATATATGAAGTGTACTTGCAGATCTGATTGGGCTGATTAAAAACTCCTAACTTATGATAAGCTTAAGTGCAAATCTTGTACCAACTTGTAATAAAAAAATCAGAGTGTAGTATATATGAAGTGTACTTGCAGATCTAATTTTCAGCTTACATTCTCATGGTGATTGAGTAGTTTCTAAAATTGGTTGTGTTTCTGATTCAAGTTATTTAGCATATTACAGTAAGCAGATTCTGTTGAGTGATTTGGCAAGTAAATAGATTATAGAAGGTAAGAGGGCAGATTTGCGGTTGTAACATACCTGTTGTGTCTAAGTTAATTTCACATATGTTATGTTATCGATTGTGCCCTTAAGGCTGGAAATCTAGTTCCCTTGAAGTGCATGGTTATGGTGTTCCGATTCTTGAGATGCCTTATTATGTGGTTGGACAGAAGTGAAATATATGCTTCTGCAGTTTATACTTTAGATTCAGCCATAAGGCTAAAAACTCACAGGAAATAGATCCAAGAAACCTCAAGTAAACGAGGTGAAATTTCTGAATTTACACGAATTTTCGAAATCCCCACATGGTATCATTATTGATTTTACTGAGATTGCCCTCATGTTGATTCGAAGGCTAGATATATCAGTTGTTGAACCTGCAGCAGCCTGTTAGTTGGTGAAACCTTAGTCTTCTTCAGATGAGCCCTTGCACATGTTAAGGGTTTGATGGGTTTAACCCATGGAGGACTTCTATTGGGTGTGATGCCAAAGACGATGTCTAATAGGTCACTAATTTATTTGTGGATGTAGGTAAATAGAGTGGATAAATGAAAATCTAGTAATAGGCATGGTTTAACTATTTGATTGTTCTTTGATATTTAGAGCCTAGAAGGGGCTGATTCATTCTGCAACAGATTGATGATTATTGGTTGATATGTTTTAGTGGAGTTGTGACTCAATGTTCACAAGAATGGCAATCTCGTTCAGTTTTAGTGATTGTTACATATTAGAGGTAACTTCTAGCATTATCGGTTAAGAATAGTATTAGTTGTACATCTTGTACATTCTAATTGTTGAGATATTGATCACTAATGTGATAGCTCGTGTGATGCTAAGCCATTAGTAAATATTAGTAGGTCATAATGTGCATGCACCCAACTGAACTTATATTTACGCCAAAAATTAGAAGACTCCTTATTAAAGCTTAAGCTAACACATCCAACCTAAGTCACATGGTTCAGGTTCGAGTTTGAATTTTTTAATGAGGTCCATATAAGTTCTCCATTAGGTTCATCTATATACATTTTCTACACATATACATATATTAACTTTAAAATGAAATATAGCATAAAATAGTAAGATATTGACATCAATAAACATAAAAAATGTTATCACGACCTTGGGCACTGTAAGGATAGCTTAAAAGCCTGAGTTGTGACATGATTATAACTAGATATAATTTTGGGATTCAACTGCGTTAAGTAAGTCATTCACATATAAGAGGTCCAATGGTCTATCAAATCTTTCCAAAAATTGTTCATTCAAAGAGGACCAGTGGTCTATCAAGGCCCTTCAAAAGATATACCTTCAAAAGATATACTTTAAATCCACTGGGTTCCTTTGAGGGGGCCGAATGATTTATTGAGGACTTTTTAAAGGTGTTCTTTTGAAGATGCCAAATCGCATGTCAGGACCTTCTGAAAGATGATCCCTCGAAGGATAACAATATACTAATCGAGAACTTTCAACAGATGATCCCTTTGACGATGTACATTCAGCGAAACCCAATGGCTTCGCCATCAAGTGAACCTTTCGAAATAAGTTTCATCTTCCAAGGAGGCCAAATGATTTCTCAAGGCCTTTTCAAATATGTTCTTTTGAAGATTCCCAATCGCTTATCGAGACCTTTTAAAAGATCATCCCTCGAAGAATCCCAGTGGTTGAAACTTTCACAGTCAAGGTTGTTCTTTTGAAAGGGTCTCAATGCCCATTGCTTTGCAATTGGGGAAATATTTCCAAAGTGGGTATTGTTGACTTTTCCTTGCCCTCTAGGTCTAGTATGTGCCCTAGCTAGGAACAAAACACACTACAAAATCCCAACAGAAAAGTATTTGCAAAGCGAAAAATAACAGCAATGAAATCAATAACGTAAATAGATTTATATGGCCCAAAGCTTGTTTTATTAGTCCTTCAATAAACAATCATAAGGGCTCTCATACCAGGGATCATGGCCCTTCATAAAACCCTGATACTAGCAAACATAGTATACAATTAGAGATTGAGATCTATTCCATCATATCTACAATCTGCCCAACAAAATACAGGGACAAATCTTGACTTCTTGAATGGAGTCCTTCGTCCTCTGTTCTTTTAGTCCTGCACACTGCTCTTCTAGTTGTAATTTGCCCCTGAAATCCACAAAGAATGGCTCCTTTCTTCCTTTGTTCGACCAGTTGCTCACAGTAGGGTTTGTCCTTCAACCAACTATATATATCAACTTTAAATCACTTGTTGTTAGGTTCTTCCTTTGACCTAACAGGCTTCCTTCATCAACCCTATTCACTCAACCTTCATTCATTGTCTGTTACAAGAACCTTCTCCTAGCTCAACCAACCCTCAAGGCTTGTTGTCACAAACTTGGCTAGTCTTTCCTCCCACAACGCTCCTGGCTATACCTATTTTCTTGCAGTTTTGAGGATCCAAGCCTCCAAGTCTAGCCCACAGCCTCTTTCTATTAGTTCCTAATATGTTGTGGTCAACCCTAGCCAAGGTTCCTAAACCATAGTCCAACCTTGCCCTTCTAGCATTGGCATAAACAGTCTTGACTTCCACAAATTTGACCTCGAGTAGGTCTGTTTAAGCACTAACTTCAAATCAACTCCTCGGACCCTACTTATGCCTTGGCCTTGGTCTGAACCACCTCGGACCTCTATTGTTGTCTCTCTATTTGTCTTAGCATACTACCTGAGGTCTTTCAGCCCTCTTCTAGGGTCGTGGCCTCTACCTTGCTCAGAATGTAAGATACCCCCTCTAAGTCTATCTCAAAATACCCACTAAAATTTCTGAGTTTGTTTGAGTTTTTCATTGAGGTATTTCATCAAATAATTTGCATGCATATGGCACTAATAGACACTAACCACAACAATATAATTACTTCTTCACCTCTGGTAATAACCCAAAAATATAACAGGTATAGATGGTTATCATCATAACTAATAACAAGATAGGTTTAGCCTTTGAATCTAGTATAGATAGTTCAGAAATGTGTCCCCCATATACAACAGCCACACTCAACTCCAATAAATAGGGAACCCAACTTTCATAGAGTGAACTTGGCCCATTAAACAAAGGTTATTTTAGCAACAAACTCTGCTAGCAAAAGATAGTATTTAGCCCCTTCAAATCATTGATCTCGACCCTACTAATTGACTCAAACTCGGCCAGCAAACAAGAGATGGTAAACTTGTTGATTTGGGGTAGCATCAGATGTGCTCTAGTAGCGAAAATTGGTGGAGAGGCTAAGGCACTTGAGATCTCCAATACCCAGAAAGGGTTTGGGCAGATTCTAAACAATTTGGGAGACATTAAAATAATTAATATTTTTAATGGAGTCCCTAAGTCTAAACTTAGGGAAAATAAAATATTAATGTGAATTAATATAAAACTATGTTAGAATGGTCCAAAAGTCATGGATCAAGCCAGATCTAATCTTAGCTGTTGATTAGGGACTTTATCTCGGTTGTTGATTTGTCAACGAGAAAAGAATAAGAGGAGGCTTGAGGGTCACTTGGAGGACACACTGGAGTTGATCAAGATTTCGACTTTCTGGGGCAGGGTTTGCTAAGGAAGTCGAAAGAGTGATCAGAGTTGCAGCTGAGGGGCAGTGAATACAGAAGCAGAGAGGCAGAGATAGCACCTCTCTAGCACAATAGCCAGATAGAGCGACGCAAAACCAGCCAAGTGTTCACGCAGACCCAGCAAGGGCTCACGCAGAGGCAGCCAAGAGCAACACAGTGCCTCAAAGGGCCAGCATGAGTGACGCAGAGGGCCAAAGGACAAAACTAGTGCCTCCAGAGGCTAACGCAGGCGAAGCCAAGGTGACGTTGGGCTAACATTGGGCCAGAGAGAGCTGGCACAGTCCCTAGAGGCTAACGTTGGGGTTTCGTGGGGCAGATTGGAGTTGTGGAGCTGCTAGAGTGTTTATCCGGGGTTTCAGCCAAAATATATGCTTCTGAGTAGAGAGGTACTACTGCCGAGATTTTTCTCTGTTGGGTGAGCCGGATTTGGCACCCAAATTGTATTCTGAAACTGCTTAATAAATCAAACCCTCAGATAGCTGCACCGGTTTTCCCGCATTGGGTTTTTCTGGTGACATTAGTCCAAAAACAACGGTGTCACTTGTGTGCTTGTTTCTATTTCCTTCAATTGATGATCTATAATGTGTTGAGCATGTACTTGTATTTATTTCCAGTATTTACATGTTAAATAACTTGTTAATTAATAGAACAAGTAGGTAGGAATAAATCAGTAAAGTACATGAAGGGTTCCTAATAGTTGGACTTAGAAATTCCAACAAAACTCAGCCCAATATTCTTGTGAGAACAATGGTAACTCGACCAACAAACAAGAGAAGCCCTCAGCCCCTTTAAATAATACAGTCGGCCTGATATTAAAGAGAAACTCAGCCTCTTAAAAGGTATAAGCTCTACCACCAATATGGCTCAAGACTCCGCCTATATAGAGAATATGAAATACCAAAAGTCAGAGTATAAAATCAAAGGATAACACCTTCAGACTTACGCCATTTCTGCCAATGTCTTCTTCGTCAACAATGAAGTGAAATGTCAAAATCTCGGTGATTTCGCTCCAATACTAGCTAGGGTGTATAGTTTCAACGAAACCAACAACTAGAATGAGGGTTCCCAAAATCCCTAATCTCTTCCTCAAGAGCTATTATTTCTCATGTGATCAAACGCAGGAATGAAAAAAGAATCCTCATTTCCTCTTTTTATAACTCACTTGACCCTTTTGTCACTCTTTTAACTTTTATTTTAATAAAGTCACTTTAGTGGGTTTTCTCGCTCATAATTTAAAAGTAACTTTTTGATAGCCTAGGACACATGTCCCCTTTTCTCCACTTTAGCTTTTATAAAGTGTTCTCATAGGTGAATTGTGTTCCCTTCATTCAATTTCCCTGTCCTAGCCTACAGGAACTTATTTAGGCTAGAAAAATCTACCCCTTATGTCTCCTAAGTGGATGACGACATTAGATTCTTTCTCGCACCAAATTGCATGTCCTCAAGCAACTTCAATCCAAGATGTTGCAGCACATGTTCTCCTTCCCATGTGGCATCTTTGATAGGTACGTCATTTCATTTAACCAGACACATTTTAATGGTTATGCTCCTTAGCTTTGGTTCCCTTACCTACAAAATTTATTCCGAAAATAATAATAAAAAAAAAAATCAATTACCCTTCTTCGTCCAATGGCAGAAGCTCAGTAAACGTGACGATGCACTGCCCAAGGCCTTCTTGAGGCATGAAACATGTAAAACATTATGTAGCATGCACCCCTCTGGTAGCTCTAACTCATAGGCCACCTCTCCCATACGACTCACAATCTTGTAGGGTCCATTAAATCTAGGTTTCAATTTCTTTGTCCCCTTCATTTTAAGTGATGATTGCCAATCAAGCTGCAAACGAAGATATACCAAGTTCACTACCTCAAAGCTATACTCCACCCAATGCATGTCCACATAAATCTTCTATTGATTTTGAGCCATCTGCAAATTACCTTTGAGGAGTCACAGTATGTCCTAGCTCTCCTGAATCTGGTCCTTAGCTTTAACACGATCCACATACGTTCGTCCATCACATCCATACAAGGCTCTGAAGGGTATTATAAGAAGTGTTATAACAACGCTCTCCTAAGTGTAACACCTTTATCCAAGCTTTTTGTTGGCCTAACACATAGTTCTTAGATAGCCCTCCAGCGATTTGTTGACTATCTCAGTCCACCCATCTGTGTCTGCAGGTGGTAACTAGTGCTCAGTGTTAACTTTGTCCCAACCAACCTGAATAACTCCTAACAAAATCCTCTAAATTTGCGGTCCTTGTCACTTACGATAGTCTTTGGCAATTTGTGCAATCAAAATATCTCTTCGAAGAATAACTCTACTATCGGTGTTGTCGAGTATTAGGAAGGTAGGGTGAAGAAGTGTGCAAACTTTGTAAGCCTGTCACCACCACATAAATATAGTCCTTCCCCTACACCTGAGGTAACCTTGTGATAAAATTCATTGAAATGCTTTCCCATTTTTTCTCTAGAATGGGAAACAATCGAACTAACCCTACCAGATGAGTATGCTCTACCTTATTCTATTGGCAGATGTTGCACACCCTCCCAAATCTCAACACATCCATCTTATGGCCCTTCCACGTGAATCTTTCCTTGATCTGCCTGCAAGTTTTCAAATACCCAAGGTATCCTATCAGTGATGAGTTGTGCATTTCCTGCATGATATTTTCCTAGAGTCGAGATTCGAACACTAGGTAGATTTTGTCTTTCTAATAGATGATGTCATCAATGACGCAGTACATATCATCCTAGGTCTATCCATCTAGGATCTCACAAACAAACTTGTTCTTGGAGTACTCAACTAGCAAGGGAGATTTGCATTCAGTGGAAATCTCTATGAGAGAGAGTGGGTGGTATTCTGAAAAGGGTGTCAGCTACCACATTGTTCTTGCCCTTAACATACTCGATCTCAAAATCATATGCTTGAAGTTTACTGATCCAATTCTGTTGAGGCTAACTCAACTCTTTCTACTCCATGAGCAACCTTAAGTTGTTATAATCTATCTTCAACTTAAACTTGTTCCCCACCAAGTACTGTCTAAATTTGGCCAATGCATTCATGATGGCCAACAAATCCTCATCGTATATTGAGTAATGCCACTCATATTCCTTGAGTTTGCAGATCTCAAAAGAAATGGGATGATTATTTTGCATCAACACGGCTCTTATCCCTATCCCTAAAGCATCACACTCAAGCACGAATAGTTGTGTGAAGTCTGGTAAAGCTAGCACAGGACATGAACTCATCACCTATTTCATCCTCTCAAGGATCGAATATGCCTCCTTTGTCCAAGTAAAAGCTCCCTTCTTAGTGAAGTCTGTAAGAGGTGCAGTCAGCTGTGAGAACCCCATAACAATTTTCCTGTAACTAGTGCATAGGCCTAGGATGCTTTTCAGTTCTGTCACATTCTTGGGGGTAGGCGACTCGATGATTGCCCTAATTTTACCCTGGTGTACCTAAACCCTGTGTCCCTCAATCACATGCCCTAAATAAAGCATCTCAATCATACCAAATTCACATTTGGACATTTTGTGTAGAGTTGTCGTGCTTCTAAAATTCCCAACACCTCATCCAAGTGCATAAGATGATCTTCCCAAGTCCTACTGTAACTGAGTATTTCAACAAAGAAAACCAACAGAAACTTCCATAGTTGTTTCTTGAACACTTCATGTAGGACTAAAATGTAGTGAGGCATTGGTTAGCCCAAATGGCATAACCAAAAACTCATAATGCCCGTAATGCCATTGGAAAACATTCTTCGAGATGTCTTGTTACCGAACTCAGATATGTTGGTAGCCCAATCAAAGATCTATCCTTGAAAAATATTTTACTCCCTTTAACTCATCCATTAGCTCATTAATCCTTGGGATTCGATATCAGTTCTTCATTATTTTCCTATTAAGTTCCCGGTAATCGATACACATCCTCAAGGTGCCATCTTTCTTCTCGACCAACACTATCGAAGAAGCAAAGGGATTAGAACTAGGACGAATGTGGCCCAACCTTAACAACTCCTTGATAATTTTTTCGATCTCGTCCTTATATACCTTGGTGTGGCTGTAAGGGTTAGTTATAATTGCTTGAACCTCCTCCTCTAACTCTATATCATGCTCCAATCCTCTATCTGGGGGTCTAACTAGAGGAATATTACCAAAAACATTTTGATGTTTAAGGAGTAATACCTGGATATTGTTGAGGCTGATCTGGTGGCTTCCTGTCAAAAATATAGCACTCAACTGCCCACTCGATGTCTCCATGCCCCAACACTGCCTCCATGCTATGAGATGATACTATCTTTGGGCGGATACTGATCCATGGCTCGTGAGACTACCTTTTTCCCATCATGGTCTGTGAACTCCATCTCCAACTTCCTTTGATGAGAAGTGTATCTCCCAATGGAATAAAGGCATTGAACTCTTAGTACCACAATGTCTAGTACATCCACCACAAAGAAGTCATTTGTCAACATGTAATTTCCCATGGTTATTTTCAGTTTGGGGATCCATCTAATGCACCCCATCTAATAACCACTCGGTATGATCACTGTGAAACCATCAAACTACTGATCCATCTCTCACCAATCCACCGTAGTTGTGTCTATAAAGTTCTGGGATGCCCCATATATCAATATTGTCACCTTTTGCCCCGGCATAACCCCTCTGACTCTGAATGTGTGGTATCTAGGAAGCCCTGACATGAATACCATAACAAGGCCTTTAGCCCAGCCTGTGATGTCCCCTCAACAGTTGTTTGGTGTCCTTGTTCTTGTGTTTGCTCCTCATCCTCCTTATCATCGTCATTGTCTGAATAAACTTCAATGTAATAGGCCTTCCCAGCATTGTCCTTACCTAAACACCTACACCCTAATACACAAGGCTCCTGACAGTTGAAACATAGTTTTTTCTTCCTTAGCTCTTTCTTGTTCTCCTCATCTAGTTTTGGTTTTCCAAAGGGTTTAGCCTCTTTGTTCTTTTGGGGGAGCATGGTTTAGGAGGAAACCTGCTCTTAGGAACAGCATCTTGCATGTCTCTAGCTTTATTGATTGCATCATGTAGAGTGGCGGCTTGTAAGCCTTACTTCAACCACATAGAGGCTCAAACAGCGCCTCAACAAACAACATCACCAACAGCGCATCAAATATATCGATGACCATCACTGCTAGCCTCTAAAAATCTGAGATATATGCCTCTGGACTACCAGTCTACTTGAGTTGTACCAACGCTCTAAAATGAATCTATGGGTCCTTGTCAAAGCGTTCACTGAGTTTTTGTGTAAATTTGTAGTATGAGATTATGCTAGCATGACCCAAAGTCACTAACCCATGGTACCACCACTCACAGGCCTCACCATCCAAACGTAAAGTAGCCAACTTAATGGCATCTATCCTCGTCATCTAATGGAGCTAGAAATAAGTGTCCAACTTTTGAACCCATGATCTAGTTGAACATTTTGAAGACCCATCAAAGTTTGGAATGGTCACTTTCCCCAATTTCTTTTGTAGTTCCTAGTTTTGTATCATAGCCTTCTTAGCTCCCTTAGGCCTATTTTTGCATTAGAGGTTGAAAAATTTTGTGAAAGGCATCCACCAACCTAATATACACTACCATGTAGGCACCAAAGGGCACATCCTAGTCATCCTACATCATTTGGCCTACTATTGTCTTTTCTAAAAATTGTAGCATAATGGGCCTAGGTGTCGTCCTATATAGATGTGAGTGGCTTTGCATAGTTGTGTGTGCATGACAACTTTCTCCAAGGTTAGATCCTTCACCATTAATGGAATCCTTCTTTTGTTGTTCCCCGAATGTGTTATTGTCTAATTTCCCCATAAGCTCCATCATCACCTTATGGCCCTTGGCTAAATCATTTAGGATGTTAACCAAACTATTATACTCTTGATTCTACTTATTTACCATGATTTCCTTACCCTTTTCAGGTAGTACTTCTTCCTCCTCTTCTACTTATAGGTGACGTATGGGTGGTCTTCAAAACTCATCAATTGTTGTTATAAACTATCCCTCAAACCACACAACTGTCCAAGACCATGCTCTGATACCACTATAAGATATCCCCTTATGAGTATCTCAAAATCCCCACTAAAATTTCTACGTTTGCTTGAGTTTTTCACAGAGGCATTTTTCAAACGATTTGCATGCATATGGCACTAATAGATGTTAACAACAAGAATGTAATTACTTTTTCACCTCTAGTATAGGTTCACCTTCGAATTTGGTATATACAGTTCAGAAATGTGTCCCCCATATATAGCAATCACACTCAACGCCAATAAACAACTAACTTGGCCCTCAGAGTGAACTTAGCCCACAGCATAGAGGCTACTTTAGAAGCAAACTCAGCTAGCAAAAGATAGTACTCAACACCTTCAAATCGTTGTTCTTATCCCTCCTAATTGACTCAAACTTGGCCAGCAATCAAGATAAGGTAAACTCAACGCAATATTCCTGTGAGAACAGTGGTAACTCGACTAGCAAACACGAGAAGTCCTCCGCCCTTTCAAATAATACCCTCAATCTCATATTAAAGTGAAACTCGGCCTCTTGAAATGTATAAGCTTTGCCTCCCATATGGCTCAACACTCATCCTATATAGAGACTATGAAATACCAAAAGTAAGAATATAAAACCAACTGATAACACCTTCAAACTTACTCAATTTTTGCCAATGCCTCCTTCTCCATCAATAATGCAGCGCAATGTTGGAATCTCAGTGATTTCGCTCCAATACTAGCCAGGGTGTATAGAATGAGGGTTTCCAAAAACCCTAGTCTCTTCCTCAAGAGCTCTCCAAAATCTATTTCTCAAGTAATCAAATGAAGGAATGAGAGACTCCTCATTTCCCCTTTATATAACTCACTTGACCAATTTGTCATTCTTTTACCTTTTATTTTTATAAAGTCACTTGAGTGGGTTTTCCCACTTATAATTTAAAAGTGACTTTTCATTAGCCTAGAACCCATGTCCCATTTTCTCCATTATACCTTTTATAAAGTGTTCCCCTAAGCGAATTGTGTTCCCTTAATTTAATTTCCTAATCCTAGCCTATGACAACTTTTTTAGTCTAGCGGAATCTTCCCCTTATGTCTCCTAAGTGGATGGGGACATTACACAGAACGAGACCCTAATACATGCGGCTAGGCTTTTGCTGCTCCAATTACCAAACAAATCTCTCACAAGACAAACAAACTTCTTCTTATGTGTCTTCCTTCACAGATCTACTCGGCCTTCTCTTGGAGGAACTGCAGCTTTCTTTGATGGGCTAATCTTGCTCACAAGATCACATTCTTGCTCTTGTCAAATGACCTCCCATGGGTCTAATATATATACTTTTGAGAGAGTGATCTTGGGGATTTTTTTTGTCCATCAAAGAAACCCTTATTTTACCATTCAACACAAAAATAAATTAACCACTTATCTAACTTGAGTCTCAAGCCCACAACTATGGGTCAAAACACAACTCTTTGGGTAACTTGCCCAACCAACTCCTTTTGCGGGTTTTCCCTTCTAGGAAATACCTATTGAGCTACCCAAATTCCAACAGGTATGATATTTCAAAAAGGTCCAATGGCATGGCCATAAAGAAAATATTTTAATAGAGGTTCGATTTAAAACCATCAAACAAATCTTTGAAAACAGGTTCAATTTTAAAACCATTACGCAAATATTTTGAAAGAGGTTTGATTTTTAAGCTATGTTGCCAGGAAACGTGGGTTCGGGGACGGGTACGGGGACGGGGACGTCATTTTCTGAAACAGGGTGCGTG
>APFE031192702.1:328130-338958 GCA_000404065.3 Pinus taeda | reverse complement strand
GTTTTTAAGACACCTAATGGCCCTTTAGCGTCTTTCAAAAGACGTTCCATTTAGGACCCATGGTCCATCGAGGTCTTTCAAATGATGTTACGTCAAAGAGATCCAGCAAGTTTATCCTTCCAAGGATGGATCAAGGCAATCATTGTATCAGGCCCAACAAGTTTTTCCGAACAAGGACCAATGGCCCAATGCGTACAAATTCTTTCATAAGCTAAGGTGAGGTCATTTGAAAAGAAAATTCAAGTAAGAGATTGAAAGCGATCTAAACCAATAAAAGGAACAAGCGAGAAGACATACAAAAAGGTGCCCCACACCAAGGCTATAGAAGGGATGGGCACGTAACAAAGCTGGCCCTTGGATAATTTAATATAATTTTATTAATGTCCAACAAATGACCACAAAAGTAGGTTAATGGTATTACCTTGTCCACATGTATTAATACAAATAGAGCACCAAACTGGCTCCTAAATAAAGCAAGAGGAACAAAATGAAGTACTTCCCTATTAAAGAATGTAACTAGTGTCGGCCTTCATAATTGTACTTGACTCATAATGTAAAATATTAGTGAAAAAGAAATCTTAAACATTATTAATCTGACTTATTAAAGCATGGACTTCATGCTTGGAACAATGTTGTGTAATTAATTAATTATGTAACTGGAGCAAGATCAAAGATCATGCCCCTTCTCGAAAAGGAGCCCAAGGGCTTATTTAAGCCAACGCCTTTCTTGTAAAAAACCATCAATCAGTCTTTAATATAATATATATATATATATATATGTGTGTGTGTGTGTTGTGTGTATTTTATTCAGAGAAATCATGGTTATCCACTCCATTTGGTATCAAAGCCTCTGATCCTTGCGCTTGTTGATCGATTCAACCACACCTCTTGTTGCGCTAATCCATTCTCCTTCAATCTTTTGCTCGTCACATCTTCTTAACTCCTCAGCATCGACCCTCCCCTATCCTTGTTCCACGCGTTATTTTTTCTTTCCTCACTGCCCTGTTGACTATCATTCCATCCATCTCCATTGTCGCTATCAAACCCTATCAACTCTAGTGTTTTCCTCCCAACCATTCACGCATTTTTCCTCGTGTTTTTCCTCCCAACAGAGAACCCGTGTTATTGTCGTTGTTTTTCCTTATCCGTCGTGTTGTTGTCGTTGTTTCCCGACAGTCGTGTCATCATGGACCCGAGTTGTTCTAACTAGATTGCCGCTTCTTTGTTGCATGTCCACCATCCACCGAGCCCTGACCGTCTTTGTGTTGCCGGAGGTTCCGTTGTCTGTCCACCAAGTCCGAGCCAACGTGTCAGAACTTATAGTTTATCATTAGTCACAGTGGTTCATGAGTTTCGAATTGTTGTAGTTACGATGAGCATTATAGTCTTTAATTAAATTAAATTAAATATTATATAAAATTATAATTTACAAAGAAAAAAAAAATTGTTAATATTTACCCAAAAAATAAATTAAAACAAAAAAATAAGGTCAAGTTAAGAAAAGGGTACCGATCATGTCTTCATCAATGTCGATGGCCAATTTTAACAAAATATTGTTAGATCTTGAGACTAAGGTGATAGGACATAACGAAAAAAATTGAGCTCCAAAATACAACAAAGAAAATAGAAAGTCAGCTCGAGCATAACCATAACGAATTTAAAAAGGATCATTCAACACTTTTAAATACAGTGAATCTCAATCATAGTCAAGCAATGATGATGTTGACATGTATTTGTGACAAGTTGAAGATTACACCCGATCAAATACCCCAGAATAATGAAGTTACTCAACATCTCAATTCTCTAGATTCATCAGAATCACATGAAAAACCCAAGTCTCCAAAAGCATCTTCCATACCCCATCAACAAAATAGTAACACAAATTTGTCAAAACTTATAGTTTGTCATTAGTCACAGCGGTTCGTGAGTTTTGAATTGTTGTAGTTACGATGGCATTATAGTCTTTAATTAAATATTATATTATATAAAATTATACTTTACAAAGAAAAAAAAAATTGTTAATATTTACCCAAAAAATAAATTAAAACAAAAAATATAAGGTCAAGTTAAGAAAAGGGTACCGATCATGTCTTAATCAATGTCGATGACCGATTTTAACAAAATATTGCTAGATCTTGAGACTAAGGTGATAGGACATAGCGAAAAAAATTGCGCTCCAAAATCCAACAAAGAAAATAGAAAGTCAGCTCGAGCATAACCATAACGAATTTAAAAAGGATCATGCAACCCTTTTAAATACAGTGAATCTCAATCATAGTCAAGCAATGATGATATTGACATGTATTTGTGACAAGTTGAAGATTACACCCGATCAAATACCCCAGAATAATGAAGTTACTCAACATCTCAATTCTCTAGATTCGTCAGAATCACATGAGAAACCTAAGTCTCCAAAAGCATCTTCTATACCCCATCAACAAAATAGTAACACAAATTTTCAAAATATGCAACTCTGGAATCAATTCTCAAATCTGCAGCTTGTGAATCAATAACCCTCTCTTTACTCCAACAATTGCAACATATCAACGAAGAGAAAAACTTGACCTCTCCAAATTTGATGGTAATGAGAAGTGCAGTGTTGCATGGTTCAATAAAGCAGAAGAATATTTCAAGATTTACAGTATTGACAATGATGATGAAAAGATAAAAGCACGCATCCATGCAAATGGAAGGGAAAGCTAATAATTGGTATATGTGGTGGAAAAAAACGACACTTGCTATTAGTTGGAGGAAAATCAAAAATGCATTCTTTAAAAAATTCCAAGGTGTTAAAGAAGAAGAGTTCTTCTCGGCACTCACCAAACTACAACGAAAAGGAGATGTGGACGAACACCCATGACATCACTTCTATAGAAGTAGCAAAACAAAAGGCAAAAGACGCTGAAAAGAAGCACGAAAAGATGTAGTGGCCAAAATTTTAAAGAGGATATTCAAGACAAAGATTTTCCCAAGCTGCAAACACGGATAACACCAAATATGTTCCACTACATCTTCGGGAAGGGAAAAAAAACTAAAACGTTGTGGCGAAAAGTGGGACCCTAAACATAGATGTACTAAAGGGAAAGAAACCAAGAACCTGTATAGATGTGAAGCAACTAATGATTCAAACAACGAAGAATCAGATGTAGAAGAAATCGAATATTCTCCAAAATTTTCTCCAAAACTAGAAAATGAGAATATTTTGCAAGTATCATCGGCCATGCCAGGGATATCTCAACCCCATACATTAAAGTTAAAAGGACACATCAAAAAGAGCGATGTAATGGTTTTGATCAACACCGAAAGCACCCACCACTTTTTGGACTTGACAATGGCGGAAAGACTCAACATTTTTATGTTTCCCATGCCCAACATGAAAATTATCATCGCTGACGGTAAGAAAATTGAAAAGGTATGGAAATGCCATAAAGTCAAATTACAGATTCAAGACTATAATCTAGAATCTTCGTTTTACATTGTACCATTAAGAGGAGTGGATGTGGTCCTAGGTATCCAATTGCTTCAAACCCTAGGTACTTACTCTGCCAACCATCAAAAGCAATTTATAAAATTTAAATGGGAAGGGCGGAAATACAAGTTATATGGGTTCCAGTCCCCTAAGAATCAAATTGTATCATCATCCCAGATGATGATAATGATTCGGAAGGGAGCACTAGCTTATTTAGCACAGTGTCATCAATTAGAAATGTTAACTTCAAATTTGGTCAACAAAGAAGTACCAGAAGTCCAAGATCGATAACCACACCATCAAGAAAGCAAAATCGAAAGATTAGTCCAGGACAGTGTTACTTGGGAGCGAGAGCGAAAGCGGGGAGAGGGAGCGAAAACGGGAGCGGGAGCAACATTTTCAGAAGATCCCGGTTTGGGAGCGAATCCCAGAGAGTTTTTTATTTAATATTTATATTTTTTATATTTTGATACATATATGTCAACAAAAACATGTAGAATAATGAATTAGATATAAAAAAAACATAGATTGAACCATATAACAACAATCATCTAGAAGTTATAATCTTCATCAACCACGTCCACAAGTTAGTAACATAGTAGCATACAACATATTAAGTCTCATGATTCATCAATCTTAAAGTTTCAAGCTTTCAAAATTCAATATATAACATTTATCATCATTGATCACCAAAGTTGTACTTGTAAGCTAAGTGTAACCATTACAACAAATAATATCTAACATGAAATGAAATGTTATAAAATGAAATGAAATGAAACAACTTTCAACTTTCATGAAACATCATATTCATAATTCATTACTAATGAGTTATAATTGCCAACTTCAAACTTAAATTGTCATATATTGTTTAAAAAAATATCATAATAAATATGAAAGAGTCAATAGTTATAAAAACTACTAGAAACTAGAAAAGAGGAGTAAATCTATTATCTATTTCTTATGCTTGGGCCTCTTGCCAGCATGAGAAATGTCTAATTTTTTAGTCTTGTTGGAAAATCAGGGTCTTTGTCATTAATATCACCCTCTAAGCATTAATATCCAAAGGTATCTTTGTCATTACCTCTGTATCTGTATAGGGATCTTTGTCACTAATATCACCCTCTAAGCATTAACATAAGATAGAAAAAGCATAGCATGTCAAGTCAAGATTTTGTTTGAGTGATGCGTACACTTTTAGGATGGTCATGATAGAGGAGTTCAACAACCAATGTCACTAACATCAAGGTACATAGAGGGATTGGTGCTCTTGATTAAATACGAGTTCCATACCCTAATACATGACAAATTTCAATGGAAACATTGCAATCCTCCAATCATGAAATCCTAAAAAACTGACAAGTCTGCTGGATTTTGAATGAAATCTAAAATTCTACTTTCTCCATATGAAATCCAATGAGGCCGGAACCACTCTCAAACATCTTGAGTCATTTCATGGCAATGTTAAAAATTTAAGTTAAAGGATGAAAATGATGATCAAGGAGAATGTCACTTTTACTTTAAGAATTTAACATTACCATGAATAGCATATCAATACTAGGGCAATAGACTTGATCATTAAGCTGCCCCACTCAAAAATTATTTGTTTCTTTCAAAAAAAATTGCATATCGAACATTACTACCAAAAAAAAAAAATTGCAAAAAAGGCAAAACGCTCCCAACAAGGCAGGGAGCAAAAAATTTTTTAGGGAGCACGCTCCCAACCCTCTCCCGAGTCGCTCTCGCACGGAGTGCGGATTGGGAGCGGGATCGGGGGGGCTGCCCCGCAACACTTTTTCTCACCTTCTATTGGTCATAGTGCCCCAAGTGCTTCAAGTGAAGCTTTAGGTGCTTCTCAGCCGACATTAACATATGATGCTATTGCAGTAAGACAACAAGCAAAACTAAGAAAATACCCTCTCTGGAAGTATGTAACCAAGAAGCAAGGGCCAAAGGCTGGTGCAGGAGGGAATGTGCTTTGGTCTTGTAATTTCTGCACGGATGAATTTAAGAGCACTTACTTTCGAGTTAAGGGCCATTTGTTTGGCCTTCCTTGTGGAATTGGAGCATGCAAAAAGATCAATCCTAAAGAAAGAATGGATTTGGAAAGGGAGAATGCAGCTGGCTTTGGGAATGTGGTGGCAGCAAGCAAGAAAACTAGTAAAAATGAAGATCTTCTTCCATTCTTGAGGAATGCTAATAGTAGTAGATTTGGGAGAGAAGTTGAAATTCAGCCAACAAAAAAGAGGGCAGCCCAAACTTGTGGTGGTCCAATGGACAAGATTTTTCAGCGTGAGAAGTGAGATGAGGTTGATCTTACAAAGGCATTATTTTTCTATCTCAACTTCATTTCTTTTAATGTTGCACGGTCTCCTTTGTTTATTGAGATGTGTCGAGCTCTAGTTGATATGGCTCCAATTGGGTATGTGCCTCCAAGTTCAGAGAAACTTAGAACCACATTCATCATTTGAGCTGAGACTACATCCTGTTACCATTGGGGTACATACAGGTTTAGAATCTTCCATTCCGCACCTTTTCAAGATCTGTTTGAGATGTTTGGTTTGTAAAAGAAAAATACCATCTTTATTTTGTTGAACTTGTAGACCAAGAAAATAGGTAAGTTCACCAAGCAAGGACATTTCAAACTCTTGTTGCATTACTAAAGCAAAATTTTGACTCATGGATTCTCAATTGCTACCAAAAATGATATCATCAACATAAACAATAATAATTAGCAATTCATCAGTTTCAATCATTGTATATAGATTGTTATTTGTTGAACCTTTTGTAAAACCTTGTTGGTGTAGATATTTGTCAAAGTGGTAATGCCAGGCCCTTGGAGCCTATTTCAGACCATAGAGAGCCTTTTTGAGTCTGCATACAAATTTTGCATCATTTCCAAGAATGAATCCTTCTGGTTGTTCAATATAAATTTCTTCTTCTAAATCTCCATTTAGGAAGGCTGATTTTACATCCATTTAGTATACTTTGAATTTCTAAAAGCTAGAAAGAGCAATAAACATCCTTATGGCTTCAAGTCTGGCAACAGATGCAAAAGTTTCTCCAAAATCTATACCTTCTTGTTGAGCATACCCTTTACAAACAAGTCTGACCTTGTTTCTAATGACTTTTCCATTTTCATTTAGCTTGTTTTTGAATATCCATTTAGTTCCTATAGTATTTTTATCATGAGGTCTAGGAACTAATTCCCAAGTATCATTTTTTTCAATTTGCTCAAATTCTTCATCCATGGCCTTGACCCAACATTCATCTTTGCATGCTTCTTTTACATTTTGAGGTTCGATGGAGGATAGTAATGCTAGATAGCTTGAGGTCCCTGTAATAGTTCTCCTTGTCTGTACACTTGCCTCTTTTTCCCCTAAAATTTGAGTTTCTGAAAGATTTTTCTGAACATACCTGGACGGAGTCTTTTCTTCTACCGTTATCTCTTCTTCTGGTGCTTCATTGGTTTCTTCTTCAATATGATTTTGATTTGATGTGGGAAAATAATCCCCATCTTCTTCATTGTTATAATCTTCTGTGTTTATCTGTTTTGGATTTTTGCATGCTTCATCAACTACAACATCAATACTTTGACAATTTCCAAGTCTTTTATATAAATATATCCTTACTTCTGGAAGATACCAAGAGAATAACCTTCATCTGTCTAGCTCAAACTTACCAAGTTTTCATCATCCTTTTGAATATACATTTGCTTCCAAAAACTTAAAGTATTCACAGTAGGAGTCTTACCATACCAAAGTTCATGTGATTGAGTTACTGACCCAACATTTGCTGTTTGAGATAGTTACAGCGCGAATGCAGCTTCCCCCAGAAGGTTGAGGATTCTAAATCATCTAGATGCTCAACCATTTGTTGAATAGTAATGTTCTCTTTCTAACCACTCCAATTGCTAAGGAGTCCCGTGATGAGAACTGCCTTTTATTCCATGTTGTTCACAAAAGTCAAAGAATTCATTCAAGGTAAATTCCCCTCCTCGATCAGATCTGAGGCATTTGATTTTTTTGATCTGATTCATTTTCAACCAAAGCTTTGAAGGCTTGGAACTTTTCAAATGCTTCATCTTTATGCTTTAGAAAACCTATCCAACACATTCTGGAAAAATCATCAACTAACAAAATAAAGTATTCTTCTCCAAAAGGTGACTTTTTCCTTGATGATCCACATATATCAGTATGGACAAGTTCAAGAGACTTACTAGCTGACTATTCTTTTTCAATGAAGTGAACTCTGGCTTGCTTACCAATTTGACATGGTTTTCATATTGTATTTTCAGGGACGCTGATATCTGGAAGATCACCAACAGCCTTGAATCTGCATGCTTTCCTTATTTGAGAAAAGCTCAGATGTCCCAATCTTCTGTGCCACAGCCAGTTTTAATCATTTTTGCTTAGATAGCACTGTTGTTGTCCTCCCTTGAGTATGTATAAGTTGTTTGGAGTTCTTGTACCTTTGATTACGGTCTCTCCTATATCAAGTTCACGAAAAACACATCCGTTTGATCGAAACACTTCATTTCCTTATAAACACATTTGACTGACACTCAACAGGTTATGCTTTAAACCGTCTACATACATAACATTTCCAGCTTTAACCTTTTCTTTCAAAAAAACAGAGCCTTTACCTTTTATGACATCAGGAGTGTCGTTTCCAAATGAGACATTCTTTTCCCTTTCTAAGGCATTATATGAGTGAAGTTTCTCTTTGTCACCTATCATGTGTTTTGAGCATCCACTGTCGATGTACCACTGATTTTCTTATCCTTTTGCATACAAGGCTATACCACATCTTTCTGTTTGAGATTCTTTCCTTCTCCATATCTTGGGATTTAATGGAGTTTGCTCCTTTTGAGATGTTTGCCGAAATTTGCTCCTGCGTTCAGATTCTTCATGACCAAAAATGTTACAGATTGAGCATTCTATTTCATTTTCAAGAAGAGAAAAGTTATTATAGGAAATTTTCTTGATCCCTGTTATGTTCCTTTGATTTCGCGCTTCTCTAGTCATGATGGTTTTGTAAGAAACACATTGAGCAGCTTTGTGTCCAAAATTATGACATGAAAAGCATTGCCCATTAAAGAAGTTCCTGCGACTATCGAATCTATTGACCTGGCGATTGTAGTTTCAATTGATATTCATCTTTGAAGCAAAGTGAGTACGATTTACCTGCAGTTGGTTGTGGCTTCTATTCATCCTTGGAGTAAATTGAGTCTGATTTATCTGGTGATCTGCTTTATGCCTTTGGTTCACTGGTCTTTGCTGCATCAAGATAGCTTTTGGTGCAGGTTGACGGCTTATGTGATAGAGATGCTTCTTCAGTATATCCAAGACCTATCTTTATCAAAGGAGAATGTTTAACTTTGATAATTTCATTTAAAGTTTCTGATCCTTTAGCAAATCCAAGATTGAGAAATTTCATTTTCTCAATATCCTTTCTTAGACCCACAATTTCACATTCTAGTTTTTCACTCTGTTTTTCTTTTTCAGCAAGTTGGTGTGTTAAGGTATCTATAATCATATTCTTTTCTTCTAAACAGATTTTGAGTTTAGATATTTCTTCATGAAGGTATTCCTCTTCTAAAGCATCCCAAAAATTATCATCGTCATAAGCCATCAGAAATCTGTAATCTTGTCCAGTTTCATCTTCATCACTATTAGATAAACCATCACTATCTTCATGAGTATAGTAACTCCTTTTATTCACAACTTGTTTTCTATTCCCTTTTGCATATTCCTTTCCTTTTTCAAATTTATCTTTATGAGGATGTCTGGCAGCCTAATGACCGACTCTGCCACAAGAAAAGCATTTGAAGGGTAACTTACCTCTAAACATTCCAAAACCCCGTTGAAGCTTTTTGACAAAAGTTTAGCTCATATTCTTCTTCTGAAATATGTCCTGATTCATTGTGTTCTTCCTTTCCTTTTGTTGAAGCTTTCAATGCGGCTTCTCTCATATCTGATGGTTCTCCTTTTCTCATCTCAAAGGCAATTAAGATTCCGTGAAGCTGTGTCATAGTGATATTTTGTAGATCCTGTTTTTCTTCTATCGCAAACACTTTGGATTCAAATTTAGCAGACAAGGATCTCAAGACTTTTCAACTATGGTAACTTCCTTAATTTCTTCACCTAGATTCCTCATACAATTGACAACCTCATCTATACATAGGAAGTAACTAACTATGCTTTCAACACTATGCATCTTAAGAGTTTCATACTGAATTCCGAGACTTTGAAGCTTAGCACATTTTACCTAAGCGTCTCCGTCGTAGCTCAGAACGATTTTGTTCCATATTTCTTTGGCTGATTTGAGCTGCATGAATTTGACAAACTCTGATTGTGACAGACTTCCCAATAAAGTATTGACAGCTTTGGCATTGGTTTCATAATGCTTTTTACCTACCGTATCTGTAGAAATTGTTGTTGGAAATGCATATCCTCCTTCCACAATTTCCCAAACATTCATTCCAAGTGATTGTAGATAGGTTGTGGTTCTTATTTTCCAATAAACAAAGTTGCTTCCATCGAAGATTGGCAGTCTGATGGATCCCATGCTTTCTTGATTAGTCATGTTGATGGATCTCCCTTCAAGCGATCAAGCTTCTTCTGATGGACCTACTCTGATACGAATTGTTGGAAATAATACTAAGAGGGGGGTGAATCAGTATTACTAGATCTATAATTTTATTTCCCAAACAGAGTTATATATACGATACTTCAGCGAAGTGAATAGCATGTACATGCGACTATATTTAAAGCAACCAATGTATATGCAAAGAACTTTTGATTTAGACAATTTATCATGTATTGAGATTAAACCAGTATATCAGAAATTTATTAGACAGTGCAGTAAAAGCAGAATAAAGCATCACACATAAGCAACAGACATGAACACCAAGATATAAGGTGGAAACCCAATGTGGGTAAAAACCAGTGTTTTAAGAACCGGCCGGGTCAGCACCAACCCGGCCGAGTTGGTCCGGGTCATTGGCCTGGGCCATGAAACGGTGCTCAACCCGGTTCGGTCGGCCGAGTCAGCAATGACTCGGCCGAAACGGCCGGGTCCGCATAAAAACGGCCGGGTAGCTGGGCAATCAACTCGGACGCAAACAAAAACTTTTTTATGTGTTTTTTGTGGATTTCAAATGGGTTTTAGGGTTGGTTTGGACTCCAAACAGCAATGTAATAATGCCTAAACATCTTTGGCGTCCATATCCCCCTCTCAAAAGCTATTTAACTCACCCAAGAGCTCTCATTCTCTCACAGCAGTCTTGTGCATTTGAGTGAGAGTCTTCTTTGAGAGTTAGTGAGCAGTTCTTGAGCTTGTTTTGGAGCAGCAGTGAGG
>APFE031192702.1:279456-302655 GCA_000404065.3 Pinus taeda | reverse complement strand
ATATAAAAAATATATATATTTTTAAAAAATCGCTCCCGGATTCGCTCCCAAACCGGGAGCTTCTGAAAATGGTCGCTCCCGCTCCCGCTTCCGCTCCCGCTCCCAAGTAACATTGATTTCTAGGTATTGGAGATCTCATGTGCATTAGCCTCTCCACCAATTTCTGTGGCTATAACGCATCCGATGCTACCCCAAATCAACACTCCTCATTGAGCATCACCCTGATCATCCGACATCAGTCCCTGTGTTGATGCTAGGCTTGCTGCCCAACATCAGCTGCAGTGCTACATCATGTACTGCTACCCATGGCCCTGCCACTGCCACTGTTGCATCTGTACGACAGCTCCCTCTGCATTCGTGTTGTTGCCCATGGCCCTTCCACTAAGACTGTTGCATCTATACAGCAGCGCCTTCTGCATTCGTGTTGCTGCCCATGGCCCTGCCACTGTCACTGTTGCATCTGCACTGCAACCCCTCTCATCATGTTGCATCGTAATGCCTATAACACTGCCACTGCTAACTGCTACACTGCAACTCAGCTACTGAGAAGTAAGTAATTGATCTCCCAACTTTGATATCTCCGTCAGGCTAGAAACACTCGCAATGTTGAAGCTCCCTCTGTCATTGAAAAGTGCTCCCTCTGTGACCTCTGCGTTGCTGCCACAACTCTGTGCATCTCGCACTACTGCCTCACATTGTCATGGGACTCCTGCACTGTAGCTCCCTCTCTTGCTTCATCTGCATCTGTGTCTACCGACATCTGCCAGTCCTGCTACTCTCCGAGGCTCCCGTAGCAAGGTATAATCCAAGAGGTTGGGTACCTCGCGGATCTTGCCCCTCATCGCATGTAGTTCGTCTGACTACAGCTCAATGTCTCCCCACTTCCGCTCAAGTGGCATGTGAGTACTCATGGCACAATCATCATCTATCTCCACTTCCTTCTCCGCCCTTGCTGGCACAGCCTTGGTCTCGGAAGCCTCTCCTTTGCTCTTCTTCCTCAGACGCTGGCTCGCATAGTGACCCAGTTCCCCACAGTTGAAGCATTTGACCTTGGAGAGGTCCTTCTTCTTTCGTTTCTCCTGCTTTCCCTCAAATGCTAGGGCAGCATCCTCCTCTTCCTCCTTGATTCTGATCCCCTTGCCGCTGCTTCCCGCCTTGCTTAGACTTCTGATCTCTTCTTGGTGAAAAGCCGCCCACATTTCCTCCCAATCTGGAAGGGTCGCCCTACACAGTATGCTCTAGACAAACACCTCCCAGTCTTCTGAGACTGTGTTCATGGCTGTTCTCACCATCAATTCTTGATCCAACGTGGCCCCTATGGAGGTCAGTTGATCCCGGATCTCCTTCAATTGACCGAGGAAGGTGTCGATTTGTTCTCCCTTCTGCATCTGGTATGACCGCAGCTAATTTTCTAGTAGCACCTTCCTCTACACAGAAGTATGCTGATACAACTTCTTTAGGGCCTTCCACATCTCATTTGTCGTATTCTTCTCGGCAAAGTGTTGTACTACATGGTCCTTGACCCTGTCAAGGATGATGCTCTTGGCCCTCGCCATTGCATCCTCGTACTTATCACTATCATTCAAGTCAACTAGGACCGCTATTGTCCTCAAGGTGAAGAGCTTGAGACGGTTCCTGCCTAGAACGGATAACATTCAGGCCTTCCAGACTACGAAGTTTAAGGCTCCGTCCAGTATGTCCTGGTCTCTTACCCCGTTCACTGCCATCTCACTGCTCTACTTCCCTTCTGGAAGTTCTCGGTGTGACAACCTCTAAGCCTCGATTTCCCTCCTGGAAACCCCTCTGCCAATGTCGAGATGCCCCCACTCTGATCCTTAGTGCAGCTGCACCACTGATCTGGATTTCTTGGTTAGAAATCCTCCGTAGCAACTCCCTCGTCCTTGGTCTTGCCCTGTTAGGTATTGTTCTGACTACAGTACCTTACCAGCTTAACTCTGCAACTTACCCACAGCCTCCTAAGCCCCAGCAAATTGAAGGTTATAGCTTCTAGGTTTTGCGCAATCTCGGCACCAACAAAGTCCGCACCTCCTGGCCACGGGCATCTATACTTCCTGACTGAGAAAGATGATCGGGCACTGCATAGGTCGAGTCTGCTCCCCTTTGCCACTATGCTGATCCTCTTCCCGACTCGCACTAGATGACGCAGGCACTGCGTCACCCCTTCTTTACTGCTTCGCCACTAGGAACAGCGTCTGTCACTTGGCACAGTTGTTTCTGTTGCTACTCTGTTTGGCTTATGCCCTCAGTTCTCCTGTGATCTGCAACCACGCTCTGATACCATGTTCGAATTTCTAAGTCTAACCCGTTAGAAACCCTTCATGTACTTTCTGATTTATTTCTGCCTACTTGTTTTGATTAATTAACAAGTTATTTACCATGAAAACACTGAAAATAAATACAAGTACATACTCAACACATTACAGATCATCAACTGAAGGAAACAAAACAAGCACATAAGTGACACTATTGTTTTTGGACCAATGTTCCCGGAAAATCCCAATGCGGGAAAACCGATGCAGCTATCTGAGGGTTTTAATTATTAGGTAGTTTCAAAATACAATCTGGGTGCCAAAACTGGCTAATCCAACGGAGAATAAGTAGTACCTCTCTACTCGGAAGCATATATTCTGGTTGAAACTCGGGATAAGCACTCTAGCAACTCCTAGCTCCATTCTGCCCCACGAAAACCCCAGCATCTGCCTCTAGGGATTGCGTCAGCCCTTCCTGGCCCAGCATCAACGCAACGTCACCCTGGCTTGCTCTGCGTCAGCCTCTGGAGGCACTGCATCAACCCTTAGAGCCTCTGTGTCACCCACGCTAGCTCTTTGAGGCACTAAGCAGCTCCTCGCTGCCTCTAGGTGAGCCCTGGCTAGCTTTGCATGAACCTCTGGCAGGCTCTGCATCCCTCTCTTATGGCTTCTGCATTGATCCTCCTGGTACTATCTTTGCCTTTCTGCTTTTGTATTCACTGCCTCTCAGCTGCAACTCTGATTACTCTTTCGAATTCCTCAGCAAGCCCTGCCCCAGAAAATTGAAATCTTGATCAACTCTGTATGTTCTCCAAGTGACCTCAAGCCTCCTTTTATACTTTTCTCATTGACAATTCAACGGCCGAGATTAAGTCCCTAATCAACGGTTAAGCTTAACTCTGCTTGATCCATGACTTTTGGACCCTTCTAACACAGTTTTATATTAATTCACATCAATATTTTATTTTCTCTAACTTTGGACTTAGGGACTCCATTAAAAATATTAATTATTTTAATATCTCCCAAATTGTTTAGAATCTACCCAAACCATTTCTGGGTATTGGAGATCTCATGTGCTTTAGCCTCTCCACCAATTTTCGTGACTAGAGCACATCCGATGCTAACCCAAATCAACATCTCTCCACTTATTCTTGATTTCTATCCCTCTCTCTTAGAGTCACTAGGGCTTCTTGCCATCTTGGAGTATCTTGAAGCATCTTGGGAGTTTAGGGTTAGGGTTCATCCCCTAGAGTTTGAAATTAGGATTCTATGATCAAAAAATAAGGTATATTTGTTGGAGAAGGAACGTAAGAGGACAACTTACCTTGTTGTAATGATTCTTACATTTTGGAGCTCTTTGGTTGACCTAGGGTTTTCATTCTTTTCCCTAGCTATGGTTTTGGACAGCTAGTGGTTTGAACTAGCCTTGAGAAAAGGCCATCGTATGTACATGGACTCCACCTTGAGCACATTAACGAAGTCTTCATCTGTCTAAAACATGTGTAATTCCCGATTTCATTTTCCGCCATATATGTTCTTCATATATTGTTATTTATACTATAGAGCTATATATGTCTTGTTGATTTGACATGAATAAAAGGATAATTGGTTGAGTGATTTGACATCAGAATTTGAGGGTTGTTTTGCTGCTGCCATATAATATTTTTCAACTCTGTCATAAACACTGTAAAAGGGACTTTTCAGATCTGGTTTACACAGAATAAGTTGTGCAAGAGAGCGGAAACGTATCTAGACAGTTTGATATCTTTTCTCATCAGATTGTCTTGTCCAAAATGTGTGGAATGTCTTGTTGATTTAACATAAATAGAATGACAAATTATTTAGTGATTTGACATTACCATTGAAGAATTTAATGGTTGTTTTGCTGCTACTATATATTTTTTTGACTTCTTTTATAACCTGTAAAAGGGAATAAGTAGATCTGGTTTATGTGGAAAAGTTTGCCCAAGAAGGCTGAAAGTTATCTAGACAATGTTGTACAATTTCTCATGGATTGCCCAGTAGAGTGGACTGTTAGAAAGTGGAATGATGTTCTCCTTCCACTTCTGTTTTATACTCTATTTATAACAGCACTAAGGCTTAAAATTCACAGGAATAAGAGCTGTAAAAACTCTAGTCAAAGAGGTGAAATCTTCAACATCAGAAAATTTCAACACTAATAACATATCCCTTTAGAAGTTATCCCCTTGACCAGTTGTGGGTCACATTGGACTGACCATATAATCACTACCCTGCGAAAATCCACATAGGACTCAACCTCTTATATATAGGTATTTCTCTAACAAATACCAGTCAGCTGATAAGTGCATAACAAGGTAAATGTCAAATAAAACTAATACTATCCAAAAGACTTCCATCTTGAATTTAGGCATAGTAAACCAGCAAAATACTTTTTGGAAAGAAAATCACCTTGCAGACTAACCGCCCAGTGGCCAGATGAATAGCTTCTATTCCTTCCTTTTGATGTGCTACAATTACATTAGGCATCCACCAGAGCTGAGTATAATTTGTTATTATGGGTACATAAAGATTCTTCTGCAGACATTAAGATAACACAAATAAGAAATCAACCAGACATTCTCAATATAGAACAAATTGCAAATAGAATAATTAATATAAGGAAAACTGATAAATTGGAATTAGTATTGGTTAAATTTGACCACAAGAATAAAATTTTAAAGTTGCAGATCCATTGATGCACCTTTCTAAAAATAAAATCTAAATATTCTTTCACAAAGCCCTGTTTCCAATCAACAATGCTTACTGTGAAGTATGCTTGCAGAGAACAGAAGTGGGTAGAAAACCTATGTAGCAGATACCGTAAAGTAATTAAGATGCAAAAGATGCAACTCAATTATTTTAATCAGACCGAGTAGCCAGAAATGTGAAAGAAATCGGAAAAACCTTTGAAACAGAAATAGTTTTGGAAATCAACCTCCTCAACATTTAAGAAACTGGAAAATTAAAGTGTTTGTTTGGGTGTGTATATGAACATTAAACCTTAACAAAAAGTTAATAAGAAATACAAGCAGTAAATTATAATTCATAATGCCAAAAATTAGAGTAGATTAATATTTTTAATAGACTACATTACATAAATCCAATTACATTACATCAATGATCATCCTCAAAATATATTAGTGTCTTTATACTATATAGATTATGCTTCAGACGCAAAAAGTTAAAACAAGTCAGCTGGAACAATACTCATCATCAAGCATGTCATTTTCAGAGTCATATGCATAGGAATTTGTTGGCAGCAAGGTTGCCAGAATGTAGAGCGGAAGCAGTAGCACCAAAAGTGTCATTTACCCAAAAAAAAACACAAAAATAGAATGTCTCAGGTGTGTTTTTAACTTTCTAGTATAATAATATTTGCAGGATACCAACTTAGATTCAGAATATATGAAAACGTGCATATTTTTGCTACTTGTAAACGAATACTAGATTACTATGAAGTTAGAATTGTCATCCATGGTGGATTAATAATTAATCATTCAAGCATCAATCATCTAGCAGTTAACAAACATAAAAATCTTAAACCATATAATAGGAAGTAAACCATTAATTTATGGAATGTAACAAGCTATGCACCAACCATCAACACAACGAAGGAGTTATGTTTACAAAAAAGGCCATCTGCACAAGTTCTAAGATAATAATTTTACTGAAGGATGAAGATCAGAAGGTCAAACCACTAAACTGAGCTAAAGTCTCATATATAAAGTCCCAAAAAAAGAAAAGTAGTTATTCTAGTTTCTATCTAATCTTCCTTTTTGCACCACCACAATTTCCCTATGAGCCTGCACTTGGTAGTTGTACTAAAGCCAGTGCCAAAGCTGAAGGCAAATTTAACTGTGTTGATGGATTCAGTCAACTGTCATGAGGTTTGACGAACCTCAACAAACTTCAAAACTTTTCTAGGTTCAACTCATAAAAGAAGAAATAATTATTCTAATTTCTATCTACTCTTCCTTTTTACACCACCACAATTTCCCTATGAGCCTGCACTTGGTAGTGGTACCAAAGCCAGTGCCAAAGATGAAGGCAAAGACAACTGTGTAGATGGATTCAGTCAACAGTCATGAGGTTTGACAAACCTCAACAAACTTCAAAATTGTGAACCTCAATGTTGAAGTTCAGCGAACCCTATGACATATGCAATAGATGGAGGCAGCATCTCACCACAATCATCATCATCATCAAAAGGAACATTCTCCAATTGCTCCAAAACCCATGCTACATCCTCTAAATTATCCCCCTCTAGATTGTTGTCCCAAGTCTTATATCTTTTATCCATCTTTGACTCCTCCCAATAATGGGACAAAAAAGACTCTAACCAGCTTACATTCAACCTACTTCTCCTAACATTATATGTCAAACTGTATGTGCTCCAACCAATGTTCCACGGGGACACCCCTCGCACCCCACGCACCCGGGATGGGGGGATGTCTAGGGAAACGTTTCCCCACATTCCCCTTTTGGGGAGACATGGAGAGACACAGGGGGGGTGTTTACCCAGTGTGGGGTACACGAGTCCCCAAAAATGGGACGCCTAGGCGTCCCCCCTTAAATTTATTTGTAAACAATGATTAATGACAGGGGAAACCTAGTATTTGACCATATTGTTGTACTAATGCTATGCAATTCATGGTAATGTTAAATTCTTAAAGTAAAAGTGACATTCTCCTTTATATTTCTTTTAAAAGTGACATTCTCCTTTATCTTTCACTTTCATCTAAAAGTGACATTCTCCTTTATCTTTCATGTAAAAGTGGCATTCTCCTTTATCTTTCACTTTCATCATTTTACTTAAATTTTAACGTTACCATGAAATGACTCGGGATGTTTGAGAGTGGTTCCGACCTCATTGGATTTCATATGGAGAAAGTAGAAATTTAGATCTCACTCAAAATCCAGTAGACTTAACAGTTTTTCAGGAATTCAGGATTCGATGGATTGCAATGTTTCCATTGCATTTTGTCATGTATAATGGTATGGAATTAGTATTTAATCAAGAGCACCAAGCCCTCTGTGTACTTTAGAGTGACTTCTAGACTCATCACTCCACCGTTTTTGAGTTTTAGTTATACCAATTTACTATTCCAGTCTTCAAGTTTTAGTATCTATTATAGTCTATTTTGCTTAGTATTAATTAGGTTCTAGAATGATGAATGATGAATTGTAATTTTAAATCAATTTAGAATCTAGAATGATGAATGATAAATTTAATTTTTAAATCAATGTACATTCTAGAATCGTGAATAATGAATGATGAATATGGATCAGAGTATTTCATTATTAAATCTCGTGGTCTATGGATGAATCGTGTATGTATTAGTAAGGATGATGAGTATAGATCAATGTACTTCATTATTTAATTCAATTATGTATGTATCATTGTATGTATGCTTTCATTATTGAATATGAATTTGAAATATATATTAAAAAAGAAAAAAAGGTATATACCCCAACGTCGCCCCGTCCCCCCTAAATTTCCCTAAAATTTGAGGGTACTCCCACATGCCCCCCTTGTGCATCTACCCGCACCTGCGTCTCCCTGACTCAGAGTCTTGGTGGAACATTTGCTCCAACACCTCTGTGAAAGAATTGCTTACCACCTATGAAAGCACCTATGTCACCAAATAATATCACTATGGGTCAAAACTAACATACGTTTTCCACCACTCGATAGATGATAGACTCCTTTTGAGCTCTAATTGCATGGTTGCCACTAATGTATTAGCTCAGTTGTTGGCATTTTCTATCACACTCCTCATCAAGGACAAATGTGTTCAATGATTCCATAGGTATACAGTTTAGTGGTCATTTGTCGAACATTAATACCTTTATATTTATCTTTATCCTATCTTTCATACAACCACCCTAAACCTCTAGAAGACACCATTATGCCCTTTTGAGAGAGTGATTTTCTCAAGAGGAGGGCGAGAGGCTTTGGTTGACTAAAGAAGATTGAGGAATTGTTAGGTGTTCCAGAGAAATTCAAGGGAAGTTGAGCGGTAAGAGAAGGATTGAGCTCAAAGGCCCATTTGTTGTGGTGGCCAAGTTATTTCCTTCGGTCGATTTGATAGGTGCACAAGTTGAACGATTACTTGAGAGGTTGCTATTAGTTTTTGTAGCATCAGATGTGTTTCAGCCACGAAAATTGGTGGAGAGGCTAGAATGCATGAGATCTCCAAAACCCAAAAATCGTTTCTGGAAATTCCACCTAGAGATGACTTAATTAGATTATTAACCTATTTTTTAATGTTTCCTAAGTCTAAACTTAGGAAAACTAGTTAATTAATCATAATTAATTAAGTCAAGGTGAGAATAGTCTAGAAACTCAAAAGGATCAACTTCAAGATTATCCTAGCCCTTGATTAAGTTTTAATCTTGGTCGTTAGTGCTCCAACAGTAGACTATAAGAAGTCGTCAATGGGCACTTGGAGAATGCACTAGAGACACTTGGAGAATTCGATTTTCCAGAGTAACAGCAGTCAGTTTCCAGAGAGTTCGAGGCTCAGTGAGGAAGCGGAGACAGTAAGGGGCAGGGGCAGTGAGGCTGGAGGAAGTTTTCCAGATCCAGTGAGTACATTTGCAGAGAGGCCTATATTTCTCCAGGAGGTTGCACAGAGGCAGTGCAAAGCCTCAAGGTAGTTCGATTCGCTGAAGAGGGCAAACGTTTTCAGTTCCAAAGGTTGGGAAGGAGTCCCAAAGTGTTGGAGAGACGTTTTCCCAGACAGCAGCAAGCAGGACGACTAGATTAGTAGTCAGTTTGGGTCACAGTTGCAACAGGCAGCATCAGGTTGACGCAGAGCCTGCGCAGACCCTCTGACTTGCTTTTCAGAAGCAGTTCAGTGCTAGAACTGCCCAAAGTGAGGGTAATTTCCAGTGAAACACCACCCGTATAAGACCTGCGAGTACCCGCGAGTCATGGCAGGTTCTATAGCGAGTCAAGTCACTCGCATAGAACCCGCGTTTAAGACCCAAACTCGATAGGTATTTTATTAAACCCGGCTACCCATATAAGACCCGTGGGTTTGCCATAAGACCTGCATCAGACCCTTATAGGACCCGTCGACCCTCAAAAGGCAATTTTTTAATTTTTATTTTTATTTTTGGTTTCTTTTTTGGAAATGAGGTGGAGGGAAAAGGAAATTGGAGGGAAGAAAATGCTTGATAAGCACCTCTCTCCCTTCCATTTGTTGTTTGCCTAATTTCTATAAGTGTTGAGTGACTCCAATACACAATGAAGGAGCTCTTGGAGGAGGCTAAAGCAGGCTTCATTAGATAAGACCCAGCTTCAAGTAGGCTTCATGAACCTTGTTTGAATGTTTTCCATGTAAATTTTTTTAAACTTTTTGTATTCAATTTAGCTTTTTTTGTTTTCATTTTTTTTTAAGTTAGCAATTTTTTTTGGCCCTAAGGAGGAGGAGTCCCCTGATTTGAGTTGGCTTGATAAAGAGACTAAGGATCTCTCTAGCTTGTCATCTCAAATGGAGACTCCAAACACACCTGCCTCACAGTTGCTTCAGCCTTCTGATGTTAGCACTAGCTCCACAAGGGCTTATTGTAGGCGCAGTCATCCATGAGTGATGAGACTCAAGATTGTTATGAGACAATCATTTATCATTTATGACGTGTATTTGAATTTTGAACTTGCTGACATTTTTATTTTAATTATGGAATCATGAGCCCTTTTCTTATTTAGTATCTAAATGATTTGCTTACAAAAATCGAATAGGTTATGTTGTACTTTTATAGATATGAGATGATGTTATGAATTATTGCATATATTGTGGTTTTTATAACTTACGAGCAATGTTGTGAAAATTGCGATTGGGATTAAATCGGCGCGGGGAACAAATCGGAAAAATCGGAAAAATCGGGAAAAAATCGGAAAAATCAGGAAAAAATCGTTTGGTACAAAGATATTCATTTTTTTTATTTGTTTTCAATTTTTTTAATATCTAAAGTTAAAAGTTCATAAAATCGTGCCGCCCCGACCCCCCACGATTTTTTAAGAAAAAATCGCGATTTTTTCAGTAAAAATCAGCAAAAAAAAAAATAGGCGATTTTTTCGTATAAAAATCGCAATTTGATCAGCAAGGTGAAAAAATCGCGATTTTTTCATTAAATCGCGATTTTTCACAACACTGCTTACGAGGATTGGAATTGTCATTAGTTTCTTTTTTGTGCTTAAAATTTACCATATTTTAACGTTTTTTTGTATTTTGATGAGTCTTATACGAGTCGCTCTCGAGTCTTATACGAGTCGACGAGTCAATAGCATGACGAGTCTTATACGAGTACGAGTCGAGCAACATTGGTAATTTCCTCTATTATTTTTGCCAGTATTTTTCTCTATAGGATTGCCAGATTTCGGCATCCAGATAATTGTACTCAGAATTTCTCAATATTGCATGATAATAAAACCCTCTGCTACTACATTGGTTTTCCCAAGCTAGGTTTTTCCAGGGACTTTTCGTCCAAAACTAACAGTGTCATTTTTCTGTGTGCGCTAAATTTTCTTAGATTCCATCGCTATTTTTCTTCTGCAGTATTTGTTTGTAAAATCACAGTGTGAATTATTTGGTATTTGTCGTAGCAAACTGCAAAAAAAATGTTAAATAAATTAACAATTAGTAAAATAATTTCTAGTTGTTATGATAGATTAAGTTATCACATGGTATCAAATCGTGAGTGATCAGTCGGGAAGCTCAGAAGCAGAGGAAATAATTTCATTGCTCAGAGGGAGCAGCAGGCCGAAATTTCTAGAGGTTGTGCAATTCATTGACAAGCAGGCCGAATTGCTGGGGTAGAAATTTGATCTTCAGTTGCAGGGTTGCAAAAAAGTCAAGTTGCCCAAGATAGTGATTCCTGCAATTAGAGGGAGCAACAGCAGCTCAGTTTTCGCTGAGAATATTTCTGGTTGGATGCAAAAGGTTTTGCAGCAGCAGAACCAGCGAAGGGTGGAAGACAAAAGCACACACGAGGGAAAATTTCTCTCAGGGTACTTCAAGTTCCAAAAGTTCAATTTTTCTAGGCAAATTGGCAATTGCTGTGAGCATCTTTCCTCATTCCATAAGGGAGTGCGAGTAGTAGATTCAGCAGTCGAGCAAGGAAGAGAGGGAGCTTCCAGGTTTATTTTCTCTAGTTTTGAGTTTCCAGATTTTGCATCTTTGCAAGGACGACTATATGAGATTACCATACGAGGTCATCCGAGTTAACCAGAATGCAAATTTGGGCAACAATTCAACTTCCAGTTGCCAGAAACAAGTGTCGGAGGAAGTGTGAGTTGTCTAGTGCGAGTTGCAAAGAAGGATAGGGTCCTAGCCAGGGACTAGGTTTGAAAGGAGATAGTTGGGCACCAAATCCAAGTGGAGGAGCATGAGACTCCATTGTGCCAAATGGGCAGGGTCAAGCGCAATTGCAACAAGGAGATCAGCCAGATCAGTTCCAGATTGTTGCAGCAAGGCCATCATCTTTGCTTCAGTAGCCCACAGTATCATTGTAGCAGACTCAGTGTCAGCAGGCGTTATCAATCATTTAGACGACTGCTACAAATCTAGTTGCAGTCAATACACGTGAGACAGTTGCAGAGCTAGATGCAGCGACACAGGCAATGTGAATTGCCCACTCGCAAGATGCAGGTGTAGTTCCAGCCAAAAAATTCCCAACTCAAAAGTACGCAATCCAATTTCCAGTGCAAGAGGACATGTGAGTTGCCAAGAGGGAGCAGAGAGGTTTCCCATAGGGAGATCGAGACTCGGAGGGAGTGTAACTTCAGAGGGAGCAACCCTATAGAAGCTAGCACTTCAAGATTTATGGAGATCAAACTCATTATTGCAGTAGTTGCAACCATAGTGCGGAAGCATCAACAAAGTAGTAGAAACAGCGATATGAGTAGATCAGAGGTCCGAATCGCAGAGATTGGGCATGATCCTTGAGGTGTCCTCCTCATGGATCAATGCCTTGTTACAGGGACCCACAGTATTCAGTAGCAAGATGGATCAGTGTCAATTAATGAAGTCAGTACCAGAGAGACAGTTACAGACTAGTAGCAGTTAGATGCCAAGGAGCGCAGTGTTGACAGCAGAGCAGGTGGCTCAGTGCAAAGTCAACAGCAACGCAAATACTTCAGTAGACAGTGCAGTAGCTAGTAGCAGTCAGGACTCGAGAGACAAATGCATCATACTGACATAGATGATTCAGTATGTCAAATGCTTCTCAGTTGCAGTTATTGCAGTTGCAGCAGCAACAGATGAGAGGTAGTTGTAGTTACTGCAGTTGCAACAGCAACAGATGAGAGGTAGTTGTAGTTACTGCAATTGCAGCAGCAATAGATGAGAGGTAGTTGGAGTGCAAATGCAGTGTTGGCAACGTTATAATAGTGTTGGCACGGTATAGCAGTGTCAGCTACAGCACAGATGCAACATCAGAGTTGTGCAATGGTTAGTGGCCAACATGGCCAAACATCAACAGCGTGACATAGGATGATACAAAGACAAAGTGTTGTAGTAGGGTGTGCAGCACTAGAACACAATCCTCGCTAAGAGGGAGTGTTAGTTTTTGTAGCATCAAATGTGTTCTAGCCACAAAATTTGGTGGAGAGGCTAGAATGCATGAGATCTCCAAAACCCAGAAATTTTTTGTGGAAATTCCACCTAGAGATGACTTAATTAGATTATTAACTTATATTTTTGATGTTTCCTATGTCCAAACTTAGGAAAACTGGTTTAACATCCATGAAACCAGATTTAACCTCCATTTCTTCCTGTTCTGGCTGTGTATTGATATTTCTTTCCTTTTCGCAACGTAAAAATAGTCTCGTGTATAAGAAATTCCGCTCAATCCCTGCATTTCCTAATGTCGAGGGCCATCACCATGGTTGTAACGCTCCTTCTTGGCCTTCTTTTCCTTCTCGCCAGCCCGATTGCTGGGTAAGCTTTCAATAGCATCAAAGTCGCACATTTGTGTTTCTCATTGTTCTTGGAATTGTTTCGCCCCTTTCTTTCTTTCTGCTATTTGATCTGATCGAATTGTAGGTGAAAGTGTAAGGGAAAACGGCAACAATGGAAGACGTTTCGATTGTAGAATCCCTCAATTACTCAGATAGAGCAGAAGCGGATGTTAGAGGATGGGAGAGATCTTATGCAAAGCTTCCACCTAGGCACAAGTCACTTCTTACACATCTTTCGAAGAAGTATCAACAGCTTAGAAGGTGCATCACTGCAAACTCATTTTTTTGCTCTAAACATGCTCAAGGCTTTTGAACCTCCTTTTGACATGAGTCAATACTGTGAATCATGCAAATATGGGGATATTGGAATGTACAATGAGAATCGGGATGAATCTCAAACAATACCGGCAGAAGCACATCAATTCAATGGATTGCAAGGCAGTCTTGATGGACATGCTAAGAGCACACAAATAGATACTTCTCATGACTATCATGTATTAAAAGAACACGATTTGTCAAAATTATTTATGACACAATGTATGCCGGCCCAAACAAAGGAATACAACCCTTCAAGATTCAGTCTTCAAAAATTTAATGCACAGGCAACATGTATTGTATATGGAATCCACACTCAACACAATACGCCACTCAATGATTTTTATATACCATAAAAACTTCAAAACATATACCAGTTCAATGACTTCCAACGAATTGGCAGAGATGGGCCCTAAAAATCTCACCACAGTATTTAATCAAACACAGTCATTTTCTCAGCATTCACTTTGGGCATCGTTCACCACAGTTCATGGTGAAGTTTCAAGAATTTACCCTTTGTCGTAGCCATACGCACCATTCAATGCATAGATATCACTTACAGAGCTTGGGCTTTGGTTCACAGTGGTGGAGGATACTCTCTCTAACTTAATTTCCTTGACTCTCTGTGATATGGATTAAATCCTCAAATATTCTTCTAAGCCCATTGCTTTCCACGTTTTAAAACTGCTCTGCATGGGACTGGAGAGTAAATTCTTGGGAATGTAATCTATTCATTTGAATGTGGAATGGAGAAAAAGCGCACAACTTCTATTGGTTTGCAGTGGCTGAGAAAATGGCAGTGACATGGCAGAGATCATAGCTGGAATTTAGCTGAGAAAACATTCATGAAATGCAGAATTGACATGCACAGAGAGGCCACAAAACAAGTGGCTCAAATATGAGCAGGGCGGGATATCACCTACTTTGATACCATGTATAATACATTGTACATGACTGTTGGATTCATCTTCCAACATCTCTTGGACTCCGGTGGTTGTTCACATTCCACACCAACCCATAGAGGATTAGGTGTCCAACAACTGCTATATATTCTAATTCTACTGTGGACAAGGAGACTAAAGACTGCTTCTTGCTCAACCATGATACAAGACAATCACCCAAATAGAAGTTTGCTCCGCTGGTGCTTTTACGAGCATCAACGTTGCCAACCCAATCTGCATTTGTATACGCTGTCAAAGTTAGTCCATTCCCTTTTGGATGCCATAAGCCAAAATATGTTGTTCCCTTAAGATATCCGAAGATCCTTTTCACTGTCACAACATGGGATTTTTTTGGTGTTGCTTGGAAGCTTGCCATCTATCCAATTGCCTGCATTACATTTGCTCTCGTAGTTGTCACATACAATAGGCTACCAACCATCAATCTATACAATCTCTAGTCTACTTCCTTGGATTTATCGTCCTTACTTAACTTTAGTCAGTCACCATCGGAGTACTAACAAGTTTACATTTTTCCATTTGGAACCTTTTCAACATTTCTTTGATGTACTTGGTTTGAGAAATAAATATACCATCATCTTCTTGAGATATTTGGAGTCCTAAGAAGAAGTTCAACTCACCAAGTAATGACATATCAAACTCACTCTGCATATCATTAGCAAACTTCTTACTCAACCCATCGTTGTCATTTCCAATGATGATGTCGCCCACATACACCTCAATGATAGCCAAGCTGTCTTGTTCAACTTTTATATATAAGTAACCATAAGCACTTCCTCTTTTGAATCCTTCTTGTTGTAAATACCTGTCCAAACATGCATACCAAGCTCTAAGAGCTTGTTTGACCATACAAAGCTTTCTTCAACCTGCACACGTAGTCTTTCTATTATGTAAGAAGAAATCCTTCTGGCTGCCATATGTAGACTTCTTCTTCTAATTTCCCATTTAGGAAAGTTGATTTGATGGCCATGTGGTATTCCTTAATCTTTCTTGAGCAAGCATAAGCCAAGAACATCCTAATAGCTTCCATCCTTGCAATAGGTGCAAATGTCTCTTCAAAATTTATTCTTTCAACTTGCACATATCCTTTACACACCAATCTTGCTTTATTCCTACTCACTTGTCCATCTTTGTTCAGCTTGCTCCTGCACAACCATTTTGTAATGTAAAAAAATTGTGTCTTGTAGCCCCACCCGGTTTCAAGTTGTTTTGCACATCAAGTTTAATGACCAAACCCCATGGTTAATTGTTGATATTTAGACTTGAGTATAAAATTAATTAAAACACTAAAAGCTACCACTACTCTTTCACATCAGCTAATAAATTTCACAAGCATGCACAAATTTGGACATTGATTTCTAGTCAATCAGACCCTGGAAAAACCCCAAAGGGAAAACCAATTAGAAGAGGAATTTATTTGCTTCTATCTCTGAGAAATTTTAAAGCATTACATACAACATAGGAGTACTTATCTCCCTCCTTGGAATTTGGGCCAGCTCCTTGATTTTCATATTATTGTCTAGAAACTCGTGTCAGTGTCCAGCAATCACTGCCCTTGGATTCATGCCATAGTCAGCCCTTTTTTCCCTGAAAATCATGCCAACAATCAGACTTTAGACCCTCAAAAATCGTTCATCTGCTCAACAAATACCTCCTTGAATTTTGTGCATATCAGACTAATTTTTTCCTTCAAAATTGTGCCTATGTCTAATAGATTCCTTCCCGAAATCTGTGCCTGCCAGACCTAAAATTTCTCCTCAATTTTCAGGTTGTCAGACCTCTGACATCTCGATCTTGGGATTTGCATTGAAGATCATGTTGAAAATGCCTCTCCTCTCCTCGATTTTCGGGCTACTAAACTTGTTGAACCTCCTCAGTCTGCTTGCTACAGCTCTGCTAGGAATGTGTGCCTATAGCTGCCTTCTCCTTGCTGTAAATTGGTCTCTCCTTCAGCAAAATTTTACTATCTCTGCCTTCTCCTCTTCTCCTCTTCACTTTTCCAACTCTACACAAGAAGAATGAATCTCCTCTTTGCCTTTTTTCCCCTTTTTAGTCTCCATAAGGATGAGAAGACCTATCCTTAAGATCAAGGGTTGAGATTAGATCTCAGCTTTCCCTGATCAAGGGTGGAGATCTAATATCACATTGACCACCTCTCATGTCTCCCCCTATTGATTTGGGGTAGTATCGAATGTGCTCTAGCCACGAAATTTGGTGGAGAGGTTGGGGGACATGAGATTTCCAATACACAGAAATGGTTTGGGCAGATTCTAAACAGTTCAAGAGATATTAAAATAATTAATATGTTTAATGGAGTCCCTAAGTCTAAACTTAGGGAAATTAAAATATTAATATGAATTAATATGAATCTGTGTTAGAATGGTCCAAAAGGCATGGATCAAGCCAGATCTAATCTTAGTTGTTGATTAAGGACTTAATCTCAGCCATTGATATGTCAACGAGAAAAGTATAAGAGGGGGTTTGAGTTTCACTTGGAGAGTACACCAGAGTGATCAATCATTCTATTCTCTAGAGCAGGGTTTGCTAAGAGAGATAGAATCAGAGATCGGGAGAGCAGCTGAGGGAGATTGATTACAGAGAAACAAAGAAGGCAGAGATTGTGCCGGGAGAGCAACGCAGCAGTCAAGGAGAGTGACGCAGAGCCAGCAAGGGCTCATGCAGGACCACGCAGAGGTAACCAAGTGCTGCGCAGAGCACCAGAGAGGCCAACGTGTCTAACATAGAGGCCCAAAAAGTTGACGCAGGGTCCCCTGGGGCTGACGCGGAGCCAGCGTGAGACAAAGAGGGGCTAACGCAGTCCAATTTGGGCAAACGCTAGAGTTGCAGAGCAGTTTTGTGCTGAGGAGGTGCCGAAAGGATTTTCGGGGTTTTAACCAGGAGATTTCTCTCAAACTGTGAGGTATAGCTACTAAGGAAATTCTTTGTTGGGTAGCCCAGTTTCGGCACCCAGATTGTACTCTGATATTGCTTAATAAGAAAACCCTCAGATAGTTGCACCAATTTTCCCGCATTGGGTTTTTCTGAGGACATTGGTCCAAAAATAATGGTGTCGTGGTGTGTTTGTTCTTGTTTCTTTTAGTTGCTGATCTATAATATGTTGAGCATGCACTAGTGTTTATTTTCAATATTTACTTTGTAAATAACTTGTTAAAGAAAAATAACAAGTAGGTAGGAATAAATCAAAAAAGGTGCATGAATGGTTTCTAAACTAAGTAAACTTAGAAACTTCAACATGGTATCAAAGCATGATTGCAGATCACAAGAGGACTAAAAGATATCAGCTGAGCAGCAAAAAACAGTTGTCCCAAGGTGACAAAAGTTGTTTCTAGCAGTACAGAAACCAAGAAGTGTGGCGCAGAGCCACGCAAAGGAAGTCGGGAGCTGCACAGAGCCTCAGAGAGGCTAGCGTTGCTGACGCAAGGCATCCCAGGGCTAACGCAGACCCATCTGGGGTGACGCAGACCCAGCGTGAGGCAGAGAGGGGCTGACGCAGTTCACAGAGAGGCAGTTGTTGGAGTCTAGAAGGTTGCAAAAATATTGCAAAGTGTCGTTGGTGAGGTATTGTAGTCAGAACAGTACTTGACAGAGCAGGGCTAAAGGAGTTGTTACTGAGGGTTTCTAGCCGAGGAACCTAGATCAGCAGTGCAATTGCACAAGACGATTAGAGTAGGGGGCATCTCGACAAGCGGCAAAAGGATTTCCAGGAAGGAAATCAGGACTCAGAGGAAGTCCAAAAAAGAAGTTCCAGACAGGAAGTAGAGACTCAGAGGAGTCAAATAGAGAACTTCCAGGAGGGAAGTAGAGGAGCATCATGGCACTACACGGGGTAAGAGACCAGGATAGATTGGACGAAGCATCGAACTTCGCAGTCTGGAAGGCCAAAATCTTATAAGTGCTTGACAAGAATCGTGTCAAGAACTTTGCCTTGAAGGTTATAGCTATCCCAGTCGACCCCAATGATAACGACAAGTACAAAGAGGCGATGACGAGGACCAAGTGCATTATCCTTGACGGGGTCAAGTATCATGTGGTACCACATATAGCCGAGAAGGCAACAACAGTTGAGATGTGGGAGGCTCTCAAGAACCTGTACCAGCATACTTCTATGCAGAGAAGAATGCTGCTCAAGAACCAGATGAGGTCGTATCAGATGAAAAAGGGTCAATCGATTGACACCTTCCTCGGAGGACTGAATGAGATCCGAGACCACTTGACTGCTATAGGAGCGACACTGGATCAGGATCTTATGGTGAAGACAGCCCTGAATGTTGTCTCAAAAGATTGGGAAGTGTTTGTCCAGAGTATCCTGGGTAGAGGGACTCTCCCACCTTGGGACGAGATGTGGGCAGCGCTTTGCCAGGAAGAGATCAGGCGGCAGTCGAAGACTGGTAGCAATAGTAAAGGGATCAAGGTCAAGCAGGGGGAGGAGGATGTGGGCCTAGGACCTGAAGGAAAGCAAGAGAAGTGGAAGAAGAAATATTTCTTCAAGATCAAGTGCTTCCACTGTGGGGAGATGGGTCATTATGCGACCTAGTGCCCAAGGAAGAAGAGTAAGGGAGAGTCTTTCGAGACTAAGGCAGCACCAACACGGGCAGAGAAGGAAGTTTGACAGACGATGACTGTGCCATGAGTGCACACACGCCACATGAGCAGAAGTGGGGAGACATCAAGCCATAGTTAGGCGGACTACAAGCGATGAGGAGCAGGATCCTTGAGGTACCCAGCCTCTTGGATTAGACCTTGCTTGGGGAGCCTCGACGAGGAGTAGTAGGATTGGCTGAGTGGGTAGAGAGTCAGAGACGGACGCGGATGGAGCAGCAGAGAGAGCAACAGTGCAGAAGTCCCGAGACAACACAGAGCTAGCAGGTTGCAGTAGTGCGAGAAGCGCAAGACTGTTACACCAATGCAAGAAGGCACAGAGAGGTGTGCAACGGTGTGAGATGCAGGGAGTTGTTGCAGCAGCGCAGAGGTCAAAGCAGAGTTGCGAGGGACCCCCCCCCCGGAACCCGCTCCCAATCCGCGCTCCGGGCGGGAGCGCGCTCCCGATAAAAAAAATTCCACTCCCTGCGAAAACAGGGAGCGATATTGGGAACGTCGCTCCCGTCACTCCCGGCGCGAAAATTAAAGCCCGGGAGCAATCAGGGAGCGATCGCTCCCAAGCTTTTAATTTTCACTCCAGGAGCAACGCGAGCGCCGCCAGGAGCGAATCGCGCGATAAAAAATCCATGGACGCCAAAAAAAATTAATTTAAAAAAGAAATTGTTTTAAAAGGGCTTGGGGGCCAAAAAAATATTTCATTGTGACTTGAATGAGTTGAGGAGAGCCAAGGAGATTGAGTAAAGGAGCAAGGAGAAGCGAGGAGCGAGCGCACAGGAGCAAGGAGCAAGCCTACAAGGAGGTAAGTAACTTAGTAATTTAGTAGTTTAAACTTTAGTTACTTAGTAATTTAGTAATTTAGTTTAGTTTAGTTAGTAATTTAGTAAATATGTAACTTAGTTAGTAAATCAATAATGAATCTAAATAAATTAAATTAATTTTCTCATTCCCATTAAATTTTGCAGATTCAAAAGCCTACAAATATCAAACATCATGGACCTGGTTATATTTCTTGGCATTTTCCTCTTCTTGGTCCCTTTTTCTAGTTATTATGGTGCTGGAGAGTAGGAAACGAAGGGGCCAAAATGAAGAGGGGGATGAAGAAACTGGAGAAAGTGGATTTGATGAAAACCCGGTGAGGAGGAGTTAGAGGAGGGTGAACATGACTCTCAAAAAACTAAACAAGACCAAACCCCATTGTGGAAATATGTTAAGAGGCCTGAAGCAGGGCAAGGGGGTGGAACCCCTAAATTTCATTGCCCCCATTGCAACAATAATTATACAGGTTCATACACCCGTGCCAGAAAACACCTCTGTGGGAAAAAGGCATGGGATGGAGATAAACAAATAGGAATCAAAACTTGTGCAGCTTTGTCAACAGCAGATAGAGCCAAATACATAAGGGAAGAGGAGGAAGCCCAATACAAATCTAAAAAATCAAGGGGTTTCTTTGAACCAAGCTCACAATCACAAGCACAAAGAACTCCTTCAGCGTCCTCCCAAGGTAGTGGATATGGAGACATAGGGTCACCAGCTTTAAGGCGCAGAACCATATCAGATTTCCTTGATAAGGGGTGTAGGAATGATGTGGATTCAAAAGTTTACAGGTTTCTCTATGCATGTGGGATACCATTCAATGTTCTTCGCTCACCTTATTGGCACAAAATGGTTTCTGCCATAAATGATGCCCCTAAAGGATACAAGAGCCCTGGGTATGACAAGGCAAGAAACGTTGGACTTGATCATGAAAAAGCAAAAATATCACATTCTTTGAATAGAATGACAAGTTCTTGGACTGACCATGGGGTGTCCATTGTATCTGATGGATGGACAAATGTTAAAGGCAAGCCATTGGTTCTTGTTGTGTCTGTTAATGGTCCAATATTTCTAACTGCACATGATTACTCAGACAAGTTCAAGACCGCCATCAACATTGCAGAAGCATTACTTGAAACAATTGACGTATTGGGCCATACAATGTCATCCAAGTCATCACTGATAATGCTGCTAATTGTAGGGCAGCGGGAGCAATTATTGAGGACAAATACCCCAATATATTTTGGTCTGGATGTTTGGTTCACACATTGAACCTTCTGTTGCATGATATTGTCAAGAACAAAAATGAACAATACCAATGGATTGGTGATTTGTACAAGAAAGGCAAAAAAATGATAAAATTTATTACAAATCATAGCAATACCCATGGCCTTTTCCGCAGTCACTCGAGATTGGAATTGTTGAAGATTGCGAAGACGAGATTTGGTAGCTATTACCTCACCTTCAAGCGCCTTTTGAAGGTAAGAGAGTCAATGGCTAGCATGGTATCAAGTCCACATTGGCAGGTATTGAAGGAAAGGGCTACAAATGCAGCTGACAAGGGAGGTTTTGAAATGGTGGAGGAGGCTGCTCTTGATGGCCAATTTTGGACAAGTGTGAGGCAAGTTTTGGATTTCACCAAGCCCATTTATCACATGATTCGGTTTGCAGATACAGAAAAACCAGTGATTGGCGAGGTGTATGAGCAGATGGATACCATGTTGGGGCAAATAAAAGATATTGTTCATAACAAAGATCCCAACTTGTACAAACTGATTCACGATTGTGTGTGTGTACGGTGGAATAAACTTAATATTCCACTACATTGCTTGGCGTATATCCTTACGCCAAAATACTACTCTACATCTTGGTTGGGCCAACCTGCACCAGGGGGTGGGATTAGGACCAAACCCCATTTAGATGCAGAGGTAACTAGAGGATATTTGGATGCATTAGAAAAGTTGGTACCTGACAGGGAAGGATGTCCAGCTCTGTGCCTTGAAATAGGCAGATACTTCAGTGGCACTGATTTGTTTGGTACCTTCCATGCAATGGAAGACAGAGACAGATTTGATTCTCTCACATGGTGGGAAACATATGGCGGCCAGGGACTTTTGCCAAAATTGGCAAAAAAGGTTCTATCACAGGTTGTAAATACTTCTTCTGCAGAGAGGTGTTGGAGCACCTACAGCTTCATACATAATGTGAAAAGAAAAAGACTCAATGAAAACCGGGTAGAAAGCTTGGTTTATGTGCACTACAACTCGAGGTTGTTGAGTCATTACTGTGATCAGGCTTATGAGGATCCCACATATAAAATTTGGGACAAGCACCAAGAGGATGACAATTTGGAGGATGGCACTATACATCTTGAAGAACTGGAAGAGGAACTTATAAGGAATGAAGATGAAGCAGCTGCACCAGCCATGCCACCTCCACCATCCAGTAGCAGTGCTCGAGTTCCGAGTCTTGTTCCTTTGTTGTCGCCACCTCCATCTACACCCTCACGTGGAGGGCATGTGCCTTCTACTTCTGGTCGTCGGTCAATGCAGGGGACTCCTAGAAGACCACCACGACCTGCTCATACATGAGACTCTCGTGGCAAGGGCCACATGTAGATTTACAGTTTACTTGTCTTTTCTAGTTTCTATTAGTTTTCATAACTGTTGAGTCTTGAGTCCTTGACTCTTGACTCTTTTATCATAATGATATTTTTTGTAAACAATATATGACTGTGACAATGAAAGTTTGAAGTTGGCAATTATAACTCATTGGTAATGATTGTGAATTATGAATATGATGCTTTGTGAAAGACTAAAGTTGTTTCATTTCATTTCATTATTCATAATTCATAATTCATTTTATAACATTTCATTTCATGTTAATAGTTAGAACTTAGAAATATCTAAGATATTATTTCTTGTAATGGTTAAACTTAGCTTACAAGTACAACTTTGGTGATCAATGATGATAAATGTTATATATTGAATTTTCAATTTTGAAAGCTTGAAGTTGAAAATTTAAGATTGAATTTGATGAATCATGATTCACGAGACTCAATATGTTGTAATATGTATGTTACTAACTTGTGGACGTGGTTGATGAAGATTATAACTTCTAGAATCTAGATGATTGATGTTATATGGTTCAATGATCAATCTATGTCTTTTTATGTTTTTTATATCTAATTCATCATTCTACATGTTTTTGTTGACATATATGTATCAAAATATAA